>SJYC01015019.1:0-14030 GCA_006408675.1 Madoqua kirkii
TGTTTAAAGAAAGAAAAGAAAAATCTTAAAAGCAGGACTTGGATATTGATCTAATCGTTTTTTCCTTATAATGTACCTTTTCATATGTAAATATCTAGTAATATTTAAATTAAATAAACAATTATTCATATCCATGTCATAAAGAGTATAGAACAGAAACGTAGTTTTACATGCCACAATGTATATGCTCAATTATCAAGTGATATACTAAATTTTGTAATATCTGGTTGGAACTGGACACTGAGTACAGTTAATCCGCCATTCCCTAGACTCAAGATGCTAGAAAATATGTAGGGACAAAATAAAGAAGCATCAGTTACATCTTGAAAGCTTCAGCAATTACATCTTGAAATTTAGAATGCTCATATATTTGAAAGGGAACTTTAGTTTCTAGTGAGTAAAATCAAGGTGTCATATAAACTAGTTCTAAGGTGGAATACTTTCACATATTAACCTTTTTCTTTCAACAAGATAATTTATTCTATAAATTTTCAGTTTTAGAATTTCTCTAAGGCAGTTTTACAGAGGGCAATCCAGGGAAGACTTGCATTAGAAAAACCAGAAATGCTTATCAAAATGCTGAGTCCAATTCAGACCAATAAACCATAATGTCTAGAGGTAGGGCCCAGAAATCTATATATTTTTTTTTGGAACATAAAGCTTTTATTTTATTTTATTTTGACCTTTTAACATGTACACATGCAGCTGACTCATGTCAAATTATGGCAAAACCAATACAGTATTGTAAAGTATAATAAACTAAAATTTAAAAAAAGAAAAAAAATTAATTTTAAGAAATCTATATTCTTTAACAGGCCACCTAGGTAATTCCCCCTTCACGGATTACTGCCTTGTCATGGCAAATGGGCTTGCCTAACTTGATGAAGCTATGATCCATAACATGTAGAGCCACCCAAGACAGATGAGTCATAGTGGAGAGTTCTGACAAAACATGATCCACTGGAAGAGGGATCCACAAGTGTATGAACCATGATAATTTCATGAACTGTATAAAAGGACAAAAGATATGACACCAAAAGATGAGTCCCCAGGTCTGAAGGTGTCCCATATGCTACTGGGGAAGAGCGGAGGAGAACTACTAATAGCTCTAGAGAGAATGAAGTGAGTGGGCCAAAGTGGAAATGATGCTCAGTTGTGGATATTGGTGGTTAAAGTAAAATTTGACACTACAAAGAACAGTATTGCATAGGAACCTGGAATGTTAGCTCCATGAATCAAGGTAAACTGAACGTGGTCAAGCAGGAGATGGTAAGAATAAACACTGACATCTTTTGAATCAGTAAACCAAAATGAATGGGAAAGGGCGAATTTAATTCAGATGACCATTATACCTACTATTGTGGGCAAGAATCCCTTAGAAGAAATGGAGTAGCCCTCATAATCAATAACAGAGCCTGAAATGCAGTACTTGGTGCAACCTCAAAAATGACAGAATGATTTCAGTCCATTTCCAAGGCAAGTCATTCAACACCACAGATATCCAAGTCTATGCTCCTACCACCAATGCCAAAAAAGTTGATCAGTTCTATGAGGACCTAGAAGATCTCCTAGAACTAATATCAAAAAAAGAAGTTCTACTCATCACTGTGGACTGGAATGCAAAAGTAGGAAGTCAAAAGATACTTGGTGTTAACAGTCAAGTTCAGGCTTGGAGAACAAAATGAAGCAGGGCAAAGGCAAGAGATGACTTTATACATGGACATCAGCAAATAGCCAATACCAAAATCAAATCTATTACATTCTTTGTAGCCAAATGTGGAGAAACTGTATACAGTCAGCAAAAATAAGACCTGGAGCTGACTGTGGCTCATATCATGAACTCCTTTTACTGCCAAATAGGAAAGAAAGAGTAACTAGAGATCAAACTGGCAATATCTGCTGGATCATAGACAAAGCTAGGGAATTCCATAAAAACATCTACTGTTTCATCGGCTAGGCCAAAGCCTTTGACTGTGTGGGTCATTAACAAACTATGGAAAGTTCTTAAGAGAAATGAGAATACCAGACCATCTTACCTGTCTCCTGAGAAACCTGTATGCAGGTCAAGAAGCAACAGTTAAACCGTGTATGAAACAACTGATTGGATCAAGACTGAAAAAAGACAGCTGTCTGCTGTCACCCTGTTTGTTTAATCTATATGCTGAGCACATCATGAAAAATGTCAGGCTGGATGAGTTACAAGCTGGAATCAAGACAGGTGGGAGAAACATCAAGAACCTCAGATATGTGGATGATACCACTTAATGGCAGAAAGTGAAGAGGAACTAAAGAGCCTCTTGATGAGAATGAAGGAAGAGAGTGAGAGCCAGCTTAAAACTAAATATTAAAGAAACAAAGATCATGACATCCGGCCCCATTACTTCATGGCAAATAGAGGTGGAAAAGGTGGAAGTAGTGACAGATTTCCTCTTCTTGGTCTCTAAATCACTGCAGATGGTGACTGCGGCCATGAGATCAGAAGATGTCTGCTTCTTGGCAGGAAAGCTATGACAAACCTAGACAGTGTGTTGAAAAGCAGAGACATTACTCTGCTAACAAAGATCTGTATAGTCAAGGCTATGGTCTTCCCAGTGGTCACATACAGTTTTGAGAGCTGGATCATAAAGAAAGCAAAGTGCCAACGAATTAATACTTTCAAACTGTGGTGCTGGACAATACTCTTGAGAGTCCTTTGGAAAGCAGGGAGATCAAACAAATCAATTTTAAGGGAAATCAACCCTGAAAACTCATTACAAGAACTGATGCTGAAGTTGAAACTCCAGTATTTTGGTCTCTGATACAAACAGCTGACTCACTGGAAAAGTCCCTGATACTGGGAAAGATTGAGGGCAGAAGGAGAAATGGGAATCAGAGGATGAGATGGCTGGATAGCATCACTGATGCAATGGACACAAACCTGGACAAACTCTGGGTGATGGTGAGGGACAAAGAAGCCTGGCATGCTACAAACCATGGGGTCACAGAGTGTCAGACACAACTGGGTAGCTGAACAACTACATAATTCTTTTACAATTAAACCACTGACTTAAACCCTTCCTAAACATGTTATTTAGTAAGTTAGTCATATCATAAGAAAGTCTGACAATTTAAACACAACTCTATTCCATTTATAAAAGTAATAACATCTTCCTCTCCTGCCATATTGAAATGCTTCATTACTGGTGAAACTTTGTATGTCACATTGAGAAACTGGGCTCTTGATATGACAGACCTATAACATTTCCTTTGACTGTACTTATTTTGCTCATTTGTCAATTCTGAAACCTTTAAAGGAAAAAAAAAAGCACACCAAAAAAATCTTTAAAAGATCCTCTAAAAGAGAGAAAAAATACTAAATAAAATGAAATGACGAAAAGTGAAAAAAATTTGTTTCTGGAGTTAAGGTTGCACCCATAAGCTAAACTAGGGTAAGTATATTAGTTCTCTAATACAATATGATCCTCTGTGGTCTACACTCTGAAAGACACAGTTGAAATGAAACCACAATAAAAAGGGAAATGAGAGAGATTTTGCTATCTATATTTATAGATTCTTCTTAAGACACACATAATATTTAAGAGTTCAAACTGAGGAAATTTGGAACTTTAGAAAGCTAAGTTCTGTCTAAAAACGTTGGGTTGGCTTTAAGGGAAAATGGAGAAAAAGACCAATCAGAGTAAACTCACCAGCACTATTAGAAAAACGATTTAAAATATGTGTCTTACTACAAATGATGTGCATCTGTAACATCATTTTGATAGGCAAAACGTCTCAGCTCATCTGTGGTTTTACTATGGGGATGGATCTCAAACATCAACAGGAAAATTATAATGCAAAAAATTACATAGTGTCTCTAATTAAATTGTGGATAATCTTTATACTCAAAAATTTGGCTTTCAGACTGAAGTTATTCTGAGTCGTATTTGAGAATTGAGGCTATTCTGAAATCTACAAAAGAATCTACGTAATCTATAGTAAAATATGCTGCAAGGTTCATATTCAGAAATGTCTAATTTAGTACATCTATAAAAGTTTATTACCCTAAATACTCATAAATCATAATTGATGATCAACTGCTTGCTGTTCTTCCATTTTCTTTTTTTTCTACAGAAAACTAAGATAGGACCAGATTTTTAAAATAAACATATAAATCTCATTCAAAGTGTCTTTTAAACAATGTTTCGTATCTCTATTAAAAAAAAAAAAGCTGAATGACAAACCACCAACGACCAAAAATGGAAAAGGTGCACTGAAGAAGGTTGGGGGATTTAGTAACTGAGAGGAAAGCAAAGTAAAGAAAATATACAAAAGACAAGAAAGCAAAATTAAGAAATGAGAACCAGGCTAAGATTTAAAGTTTTAGAGGACTATAGTCAAATGTCTTGAACATGAAAGAACTCAAAGAATACTGTTCCAGGCTCTTTTTGAAGAAATTACTAGATGAAATTTAATTAAACAAGTGGCAACCAAAGGAACCATGACAAAACGACTGGTGATGGACACTGAATCTATTTACGTTGGAAAAGGATTAAAACAAGTACAAAAATAAGGTTAAGAAGACTGAAAATGGTATATGTCCTTGACAATGGAAAAATGATATAACCTACAAATAAAAACTGAAAGGAGGTAAAAGGACAACAAACATAAGGTCAAGAAAGTTCACAGATTGCTTCCACATGGTAGCAGCACATCAAGGAATATAATTTAGAATTACCAAATAAAGACGTATAGGTATGAGCATTTTTAACAGTACAAAGAAACAGTACACTCAGAAAGAGAATATTGACTAATACCAGTAGCAGAGGAAAAAGTAAGAATGGGGTTAAGGATAGGAAATTTAGAGCTACTTTAATCAATTTTAACGGGAGAGAATGCCCGTAAGAATAGAAGACTACTGGAATCATGTAACATTCAAACTTGAAGGATGAGGATAAACATGAAAAAAAACATACAACTTCTCTAAAAATCCAAACTACATACATATAAAGCAACCACAGAGTGAAAGAGGAAAGAAGATAATTCAACTTAGTTAAAAAAAATTGTGACAGAACCAAGATCAAATACACCTATCACATTGATAAAATAAGGAAATTTAAATCAACTACTGAAACGAAGATTTTCATGTAGGATTACAAAGGATTACAACTCTCTACTTAAAGCAAGAGGAATGCTTAAAACAAAGCAATTCAGAAGGGTTGAAAATATCAATAAAAGGATAAACAAAGAATACATTAGGCAAATAGAAACCAGAAGAAAACAAAGGTTGTGAGTCAAAAAGGAATCAAACCTTAAGACAAAAAAAGGACACTTTATAAAACTCCTAAAGGACACGTTCACAGTATAGTTATAAAAGAGATTCATCTGTATCACAAACAATATCAACGATCTTAAAAAAGAATTGCAATATACCAAAGAAAATATTGGTACGGAAAAATGTGGATTGAGATGTGTTATTTCTCAATCCATGACAGAGCAAGTAAACAAAATCTAAGTGAAGACACAAATCTAAATAATATAGATCTGGTTAATAAAATCTAATTCCATACCCTAAAAAAGAACGAATATATCTGTCTTCAAGTTAAATAGCCCACACACTTGTCAAAAGGTGGTAAACATAAGTATTTGAGAACTTGAGCTTTTACCATTAAAGGTTTGAACATTAGTTACACCAACTAACTGGCTCTACACAATGATAAAAATGTCTGTCTCAAGGAATTTTCTACTTCCCTGGTGGAGCAGTGGATAAGAATCCACCTGACAATGTAGGGGACATGGGTTCAATCTCTGGTCCAGGAAGATTCCACATGGTGTGCAGCAACTTAAGCCCACAAACAATAACCACTGAGCCTGCATTCTAGGACCCCCGAGCTACAACGACTGAGCCTGTGCGCTCCAACTACTGAAGCCTGCACACCTGGAGCCTGTGCTCTGCAACAAGAAGCCACTGCAATGAAAAGTCCGCAGATTATAACTAGAGAGTAACCCACACTCTCCACAACTAGAGAAAGCCCATGCACAGCAACAAAGAGCAGCCAAAGTAGATAAAGTATATGTTCAGTTTCTAACTAAGAAAGAAAAATAATTTTCTAAGGATTAAATGATGTTTTTAAAGCTTAGTAGTCTCTCCATGGTCTCAAATAAGTATATGGTTCTTATTATTATAGCACATTTGAATTACTGTCTCTTATACACATCTCCATTTTCTTTTTTTTCTACAGAAAACTAAGATAGGACCAGATTTTTAAAATAAACATATAAATCTCATTCAAAGTGTCTTTTAAACAATGTTTCGTATCTCTATTAAAAAAAAAAAAGCTGAATGACAAACCACCAACGACCAAAAATGGAAAAGGTGCACTGAAGAAGGTTGGGGGATTTAGTAACTGAGAGGAAAGCAAAGTAAAGAAAATATACAAAAGACAAGAAAGCAAAATTAAGAAATGAGAACCAGGCTAAGATTTAAAGTTTTAGAGGACTATAGTCAAATGTCTTGAACATGAAAGAACTCAAAGAATACTGTTCCAGGCTCTTTTTGAAGAAATTACTAGATGAAATTTAATTAAACAAGTGGCAACCAAAGGAACCATGACAAAACGACTGGTGATGGACACTGAATCTATTTACGTTGGAAAAGGATTAAAACAAGTACAAAAATAAGGTTAAGAAGACTGAAAATGGTATATGTCCTTGACAATGGAAAAATGATATAACCTACAAATAAAAACTGAAAGGAGGTAAAAGGACAACAAACATAAGGTCAAGAAAGTTCACAGATTGCTTCCACATGGTAGCAGCACATCAAGGAATATAATTTAGAATTACCAAATAAAGACGTATAGGTATGAGCATTTTTAACAGTACAAAGAAACAGTACACTCAGAAAGAGAATATTGACTAATACCAGTAGCAGAGGAAAAAGTAAGAATGGGGTTAAGGATAGGAAATTTAGAGCTACTTTAATCAATTTTAACGGGAGAGAATGCCCGTAAGAATAGAAGACTACTGGAATCATGTAACATTCAAACTTGAAGGATGAGGATAAACATGAAAAAAAACATACAACTTCTCTAAAAATCCAAACTACATACATATAAAGCAACCACAGAGTGAAAGAGGAAAGAAGATAATTCAACTTAGTTAAAAAAAATTGTGACAGAACCAAGATCAAATACACCTATCACATTGATGAAAATAAGGAAATTTAAATCAACTACTGAAACGAAGATTTTCATGTAGGATTACAAAGGATTACAACTCTCTACTTAAAGCAAGAGGAATGCTTAAAACAAAGCAATTCAGAAGGGTTGAAAATATCAATAAAAGGATAAACAAAGAATACATTAGGCAAATAGAAACCAGAAGAAAACAAAGGTTGTGAGTCAAAAAGGAATCAAACCTTAAGACAAAAAAAGGACACTTTATAAAACTCCTAAAGGACACGTTCACAGTATAGTTATAAAAGAGATTCATCTGTATCACAAACAATATCAACGATCTTAAAAAAGAATTGCAATATACCAAAGAAAATATTGGTACGGAAAAATGTGGATTGAGATGTGTTATTTCTCAATCCATGACAGAGCAAGTAAACAAAATCTAAGTGAAGACACAAATCTAAATAATATAGATCTGGTTAATAAAATCTAATTCCATACCCTAAAAAAGAACGAATATATCTGTCTTCAAGTTAAATAGCCCACACACTTGTCAAAAGGTGGTAAACATAAGTATTTGAGAACTTGAGCTTTTACCATTAAAGGTTTGAACATTAGTTACACCAACTAACTGGCTCTACACAATGATAAAAATGTCTGTCTCAAGGAATTTTCTACTTCCCTGGTGGAGCAGTGGATAAGAATCCACCTGACAATGTAGGGGACATGGGTTCAATCTCTGGTCCAGGAAGATTCCACATGGTGTGCAGCAACTTAAGCCCACAAACAATAACCACTGAGCCTGCATTCTAGGACCCCCGAGCTACAACGACTGAGCCTGTGCGCTCCAACTACTGAAGCCTGCACACCTGGAGCCTGTGCTCTGCAACAAGAAGCCACTGCAATGAAAAGTCCGCAGATTATAACTAGAGAGTAACCCACACTCTCCACAACTAGAGAAAGCCCATGCACAGCAACAAAGAGCAGCCAAAGTAGATAAAGTATATGTTCAGTTTCTAACTAAGAAAGAAAAATAATTTTCTAAGGATTAAATGATGTTTTTAAAGCTTAGTAGTCTCTCCATGGTCTCAAATAAGTATATGGTTCTTATTATTATAGCACATTTGAATTACTGTCTCTTATACACATCTCCATTTTCTTTTTTTTCTACAGAAAACTAAGATAGGACCAGATTTTTAAAATAAACATATAAATCTCATTCAAAGTGTCTTTTAAACAATGTTTCGTATCTCTATTAAAAAAAAAAAAGCTGAATGACAAACCACCAACGACCAAAAATGGAAAAGGTGCACTGAAGAAGGTTGGGGGATTTAGTAACTGAGAGGAAAGCAAAGTAAAGAAAATATACAAAAGACAAGAAAGCAAAATTAAGAAATGAGAACCAGGCTAAGATTTAAAGTTTTAGAGGACTATAGTCAAATGTCTTGAACATGAAAGAACTCAAAGAATACTGTTCCAGGCTCTTTTTGAAGAAATTACTAGATGAAATTTAATTAAACAAGTGGCAACCAAAGGAACCATGACAAAACGACTGGTGATGGACACTGAATCTATTTACGTTGGAAAAGGATTAAAACAAGTACAAAAATAAGGTTAAGAAGACTGAAAATGGTATATGTCCTTGACAATGGAAAAATGATATAACCTACAAATAAAAACTGAAAGGAGGTAAAAGGACAACAAACATAAGGTCAAGAAAGTTCACAGATTGCTTCCACATGGTAGCAGCACATCAAGGAATATAATTTAGAATTACCAAATAAAGACGTATAGGTATGAGCATTTTTAACAGTACAAAGAAACAGTACACTCAGAAAGAGAATATTGACTAATACCAGTAGCAGAGGAAAAAGTAAGAATGGGGTTAAGGATAGGAAATTTAGAGCTACTTTAATCAATTTTAACGGGAGAGAATGCCCGTAAGAATAGAAGACTACTGGAATCATGTAACATTCAAACTTGAAGGATGAGGATAAACATGAAAAAAAACATACAACTTCTCTAAAAATCCAAACTACATACATATAAAGTTTTTATTATAGAATATTATATGAAGTTGTGATTACTTCTAATATGAGTAATCACAAACAAGGGTATAATATGTTTTGGAAGTAAAGCTACATTTTGGAAAATGATTGCCAGTCTCACCAGGTACTAATACATAATATGCTACAGCTTGTGTAAGAAACAGAAATGAAGAACATTTGTATTCACTTGTTTATGCAGAAAGAAGACCAGGGAAGATTTAAAAACAAAAAAACTAATAACTATTATTTTCTTTGAGAGTCACACTGAAAACCAGGTAAATAAGAGACAAGGATAAGAGGTTTTACTTGTATGCTCTTGTAAACTTTTAAATTTTGAATCATATGACTATATTACCTACTCAAATAATTAAAGATAACTAAAGAATTTACACTTTTCTTTTTTCCCCCATGTCCAAAATGCAAAACAAAAGAAAACAAACAAACAAAAAAAAAACAAACCAGGTATCTCAAGATATTACATAAATAGCAAAATTGAAAGTATTTCTACAGGTTAATTCTCATATAAAAACAAAGCACAAAGTGCAATTATCATACAGTATATACTGCAAGCTGAAAGTAGTGACAGACCAAATACAGTTTTGTATGTAAATGAAGAGACAATGTTTGAATTTCTAAAGAAGTTCCTTTATTTTTTTTCTACTTCTCTTTTTCATAAAATACTCAATCTCAAGAGATCTGTCAATCACTGAAACAGTGAGCAAGAATCCTTCTTGAGATATTTCCATACCATTGCATCCTTCTTCCTTCTTTTCTCCACACGATCTACACTGCCTTTTGCCTTGTCTCTTCTCTTTACCCATTCCTTCCATTTATACCCAGAACAGAAGCGGGTACTGTAATACCTACTAAGAAATTTTAAGTGAAGTGTTACCTAAACCTATTCATTTGTACTTTGAAAATTCCTTAAACTCCAATTTCAGAAGTTTCTTGTACCAGTAAGAATCTCAAATTAATTTATAATCATTACCCAAACTATATTCTGGACTGAGTTAAAACAATGACTTCATATGAAATGCTCTACCATTTGGAATTTATGTCTGGGTGTTGAAATTAATGTAAAACTAAGACTTTCATTGTGTAATGTGACATGCGCATGTTAGCATGAACAAAAAAGATAACTAAAGGAATTGTTAACTTATATGAAACACTGCATGCATGAGTGCTCAGTAGTGTCTGACTCTTTGCGACCTCATTGACTGTAGCCCGCCAGGGTGCTTTGCCCACAGCATTCTCCAGGAAGAATACTGAAATCGCTTGCCATTCCTTCTCCAGGGAATCTTCCCAATCCAGGGATCAAACCCAATTTCCTAAGTCGTATGGTGGATTCTCTACCACTGAACCACCTGGGAAGCCATTATATGAAACATTAAACACATTATAAAATGCCTATTTTTAAGAAGTTTCAAATATGTGTCAGGTAGTAAATAAGATATTTTGAATAATGCATTATTTTCATTTAAAATTAGAATATGATAAGTAGGCATAATATATATGAACTTGGTTTTAAAATTTGATTACTCAGAAGAAATTTTTAAATCTTTTCCTGTGCTGTGCTTAGTCACTCAGTCACGTCCAACTCTTTGCAACCTGATGGTCTACAGCCCACCAGGTACCTCTGTTCATAAGGATTCTTCAGGCAAGAATATGGAGTGGGTTGCCATGTCTTCCTCCAGGGGATCTTCATCTTACATGAAAACAATGATTAAGAATATAAACTTCTACCTTATATGAAAATATCACAAGAATATTTATCTCAAGAGCTGAACAAGTCATTATTTACTACAAACCAATCAGTATTTTTAAGGATTTACAAATCTTTTTAAATGAAATTCTGAAAAAGTTTTACCTTCATATGATTTTTCAAAGGATCCAAAAGATTGAAATGAATATTGCACTTTGGACAGGCTCTTGGAAAAGGTGTTCCATTTTTAGACTGATTTGATGAAGTATTTGTACCTAAAATAAATTCAAAATATATATGATTCAAAATTCATCACTCTTTAACCTTCAATAACCACTATTAATCATTTGTACTACAATTTCTATAATTTATATATAAATACTATAATTTCTTTTTATATGCCACATTTCATATTTACCTTTTGATGGCATAGCTTGGGGAGATGTCACTGAAAGAGATTTAACTGAAGAAAATACAGCTGAGGAATTTGTTCCAGAAACACCTTCACTGGGTTTAGACTTTTTTGGGTTAACACTGTTTACTTCTGAAGTAGAAGGACGTTTTGACAAAAATGAACTTTCATTCATACCTACAATGATTTAAATAGTGGAAAAATATTTTTAAAGTCTTCAGAATATTGCTTACAACTAAGTAAAAATACTTTGGAGCTAAATTAAAAAATACTTTGGAGTCAAATTAAAAATAATATAATCAACATATCATACAAGTAACAATAAATAATGGCAAAAATTGATGTGATCTAAAGTTAGGGGATAAAAAGAAACTACAAAATACCAATTATATGTAATATATACTCAAACAGTTCATAAAATACCTATGTGGGAAAATAATAAATATGGCTTCAAATAAATATGTAAATAACTACTATGAAAGAAGGCAGAGCAAAATATGTCAAGCAAAAAAAACAAAACTTAAAACGCAAAGCATATGCCAAACTAAGTTTCCACAAATGAATTAACTTTAGTTGCTTAAGTAAAAGCATTTGTTTAAAAAAAATTTTAGAGAGAGACTTTAGAAGCTTTTTATTTAACAAAATGTCTAATGAAAAGTTAGTTTTGTCCACTTAAAAAAGAGATGGTCTACTCATGGCTTTCAAAAAACTCAGCATTCAAAAATGAAGATCCTGGCATCCGATCCCATGACTTCATGGCAAATAGATGGGGAAACAGTGGAAACAATGACAGACTTATTTTTCTTGGGCTCCAAAATCACTGCAGATGGTGACTGCAGCTGTGAATTAAAAGATGCTTCTTTCTTGGAAGAAAAGCTATTACTTTGCTGACAAAGGTCCATCTAGTCAAAGCTATGGTTTTTCCAGTAGTCATGTATGGATGTGAGAGTTGGACTATAAAGAAGGATGAACACCAAAGAATTGATGCTTTTGAACTGTGGTGCTAGAGAAAACTCTTGAGAGTCCCTTGGACTGCTAGGAGATCAAACCAGTCAATCCTAAAGGAAATCAATCCTGAATATTCATTAGAAGGACTGATGTTGCAGCTGAAGCTCCAATACTTTGGCCACTGGATGCAAAGAATTGACTCATTGGAAAAGATCCTGATGCTGGGAAAGACTGAAGGCAGGAGAAGGGGACGACAGAGAATGAGATGATTGGCTGGCATCACTGACTCAATGGACATGAGTTTGAGCATGTTCTGGGAGATGGTGAAAGATAGGGAAGCCTGCCACACTACAGTCCAAGGGGTCGCAAAGAGTCAGACATGACTAAGAGACTGAACAACTCATGGCTTTAGGTTATATTGTCCATTTATTCTTACACACAAAGTTGAAATGGCTAATCTTGAATGATAAAACCTCACACATTCATGTGAAAGGGCTCATAATAGATAAAGAGTTAGGATTATACAGGGGTTTTAAATTTAGCTTCCCCAGAGCCTAAAGGGCTCTTCCTTAGGGAATATACTGGGTGTGTTTGACAGAGAAGCTGTGATTTTTATACGCTATTTATTAGACTTTTGAATAAAATTTTGAATAAAATTTTTTATAAGGATTTCATTCCTAAGTGAAGTTTTGGTTTGAAAACTATAACCTTAAAGCCTAAAGGACTGTAGCCATAGAGGATTAGCAAGAGAAATGGAAATAGTTAGGCTATAAGTAGGCTGAGTAAAAATTCTTTTTGAAAATAAAACACACTGTACTTGGTAAAAGGATTTTAAAACTACACATAATATTTTAATGTTCTCACAACTGTACACTGAAAGTAGAAGCAAAAAATACTCCAGGCTTTCAAATCAGACAGGTTAAGTTCAAATCAAAGCCCTGTCACTGATAAGCTATGTATTCTTGACTAATTTAATTAACTTCTCTGAGCCTCAGTTTCTTCTTTTGTAAAGTAAGAGTTATAACATCTTATTTTACCCAGTGCTTTTAAGATCAAGTAAGATAATGCATTTAAAAATGAAGCATGCTACACAGTATTTGGTATAAAAAAGGCAATAATAATAAATGAAAGCTATTATCATTACCAAAAAAAACCTTTCGTATCTTAACTTTTAAGAGCAACAACACAACATCTGGCACACAGAAAGCATTCAGTAATAAAGTATAGTATCTTGTCATTACGAACAAGATTTTATATCTTAACATACTTTCAGTTCAGTTCAGTTCAGTCGCTCAGTCATGTCCGACTCTGCGACCCCATGAATCGCAGCACGCCAGGCCTCCCGGTCCATCACCAACTCCTGAAGTTCACTCAGACTCATGTCCAGCGAGTCAGTGATGCCATCCAGTCATCTCATCCTCTGTCAGCCCCTTCTGCTCCCGCCCCCCATCCCTCCCAGCATCAGAGTTTTTTCCAGTGAGTCAACTCTTTGCATGAGGTGGCCAAAGTACTGGACTTTCAGCACTAGCATCATTCCTTCCAAAGAAATCCCAGGGCTGACCTCCTTCAGAATGGACTGACTGGATCTCCTTGCAGTCCAAGGGACTTCAAGAGTCTTCTCCAACACCACAGTTCAAAAGCATCAATTCTTCGGCACTCAGCTTTCTTCACAGTCCAACTCTCACATCCATACATGACCACTGGAAAAATCATAGCCTTGACTAGACGGACCTTAGTCGGCAAAGTAATGCCTCTGCTTTTCAATA
>SJYC01015020.1:0-16318 GCA_006408675.1 Madoqua kirkii
TTTGTGATGGATAGGAAGGCCTGGTGTGCTTCAATTCATGGGGTCGCAAAGAGTCAGACATGACTGCATGACTGATCTGATCTGATCTAATTCTTCCACATGGAGAAGGAAATGGCAACCCTCTTCATTATTCTTGCCTGGAGAATTCCATGGATAGAGGAGCCTGGTGGACTACAGTCCACGGGGTCACAAAGAGTCAGACATGACTGAGTGACTAACACAACAACAACAATTCCACCACAAGATAGTTTCTTTCCCTGTAAACTGATCTAAGTCATTGTTAAGAACTGAATGATCCTGTTCTCCCAAAATTCATATCCTGAATCTTTACTCTCAATATGATGTTATTAAAAGGTAAAATATTTCAAAGTTTATTGGATTTAAATGAGGTCATTGGGTTGGTGATAGGATTAGTGTCCTTATACAAGAATAAACCAGGACTGCAATGAGAAGTTCAATTAGAAAAGGAGGGATACAATCAGAAAATGAATATGCTGGCATCTTGATCTTGGACTTCTCAGCCTCCAGACCTGAGAGAAAAAAATATCCAGTTTGAAAGCACCCAGTGAATGGAATTTTATTATAACAGCCCAAGCTGAATAAAATCATTTATATTTAGAAACAAAAATGAATATTGACATATACTTAGATATTTAAAGTTTAATTTTCAGGCTTAATATTAACATGATCAGACTTCAGAGATGAGAAAGAAATGATTAATTCTGGAATATAAATCCTGTAAAGATGCAGAGAAACAAAAAAGAAGTTCTAATAAATTAGACATAAATGTCACCAGAAAATTACAAACAACATTGAACCAGGAGGTAACATTTAAAATGATACTAATTTAAGAATAAAAATGAAACAGGTTTTGTGGGCTGTTTCTTCATCTAAGAAACTTGAAAGTGAACTACACTATGCTAAGATTTATTTTATTATAACAGCCCAAGCTGAATAAAATCATTTATATTTAGAAACAAAAATGAATATTGACATATACTTAGATATTTAAAGTTTAATTTTCAGGCTTAATATTAACATGATCAGACTTCAGAGATGATAAAGAAATGATTAATTCTGGAATATAAATCCTGTAAAGATGCAGAGAAACAAAAAAGAAGTTCTAATAAATTAGACATAAATGTCACCAGAAAATTACAAACAACATTGAACCAGGAGGTAACATTTAAAATGATACTAATTTAAGAATAAAAATGAAACAGGTTTTGTGGGCTGTTTCTTCATCTAAGAAACTTGAAAGTGAACTACACTATGCTAAGATTTGATGTCGGAGAAGGCAATGGCAACCCACTCCAGTACTCTTGCCTGGAAAATCCCATGGGCAGAGGAGCTCGGTAGGCTGCAGTCCATGGAGTTGCTGAGTGTTGGACACAACTTGCATTTTCACTTTTCACTTTCATGCATTGGAGAAGTAAATGGGAACCCACTCCAGTGTTCTTACCTGGAGAATCCCAGGGGCTGGAGAACTTGGTGGGCTGCTGTCTCTGGGGTCACACGGAGTCAGACAAGACTGAACAGACTTAGCGGCAGAAGCAGTAGGGTTTGATGCTCTTTCTAGGCAAAAACTTTCATTTAAAAATTTAAAGTACTGTTAACAAGACACAAGAACACTGGTCTTTTTTAATTTTTATGCCCTCTCCCCACTACCCTTGCCACACACTCAATCCATTCACTTATTATTATTATATCTTTTATTCTAACAATATTTATTTTTCTATGATCATTCACATAATTTAGTTTGGAAGACCAACTCATTCATTCAACAGGCATTTATCCAATGTCTTTGATGTACCAATTGTATATGCACATACAACGTGGTGAATAAGAAAAACAACTGAAACACTAAAGTATGGCATATAATAATCCAAAATAAAATAGAGGACTTACAGATCCAGTAACTTGAGTAAGCATTACTAGGATTGATTTAAACGTAAAAGGAATTTAGGAGAATTAGGTTTAAATAAAGATAGCAAAGAAGAAAGCCTGTGCAACTAACATACTAGGGTGAAAAGTAAGTACTGGTCTAGAAAGAAAAATGAACATTGCCATTAAAGGGCAGAAAAGAGTCTAGAAAAAGATGGGTATAGTGTAAACAGGAACTTAGTTACATATTAACTCAACACATTTACTAAAAGAACATTTCTATGTATTTATATCCAAGGAAAATGCATATGTGCATTCAGTTCAGTTCAGTCACTCAGTCATGTTCAACGCTTTGTGACCCCATGGACAGCAGCACGCCAGGCCTCCCTGTCCATCACCATCTCCCGGAGTTCACTCAAACTCATGTCCATCGAGTGATGATGCCATTCAGCCATCTCATCCTCTGTCATCCCCTTCTCCTCCTGCCCCCAATCCCTTCCAACTTCAGGGTTTTTTCCAATGAGTCAACTCTTCCCATAAGGTGGCCAAAGTATTGAAGTTTCAGCTTCAACATCAATATTTCCAATGAACACCCAGGATTGATCTCCTTTAGGATGGACTGGTTGGATCTCCTTGCAGTCCAAGGGACTCTCAAGAGACTTCTCCAACAACACAGTTCAGTTCAGTTCAGTTCAGTAGCTCAGTCGTGTCTGACTCTTCGTGACCCCATGAATAACAGCACGACAGGCCTCCCTGTCCATCACCATCACCCGGAGTTCACTCAGACTCACCTCCACCGAGTCCGTGATGACATTCAGCCATCTCCTCCTCTGTCATCCCCTTCTCCTCCTGCCTCCAATCCTTCCCAGCATCAGAATCTTTTCCAATGAGTCAGCTTTTCGCACGAGGTGGCCAAAGTACTAGAGTTTCAGCTTCAGCATCATTCCTTCCAGAGAAATCCCAGGGTTGATGTCCTTTAGAATGGACTGGTTGGATCTCCTTGCAGTCCAAGGGACTCTCAACAGTCTTCTCCAACACTACAGTTCAAAAGTGTCAATTCTTTGGTGCTCAGCCTTCTTTACAGTCCAACTCTCACATCCATACATGACAACAGGACAAACCACAGCCTTGAATAGACGGACCTTAGTCGGCAAAGTAATGTCCCTGATTTGAATATATTATCTAGGTTGGTCATAACTTTTCTTCCAAGGACTAAGCGTCTTTTAATTTCATGGCTGCAGTCACCATCTGCAGTGATTATGGAGCCCCTAAAATTAAAGTCTGACACTGTTTTCACTCTTTCTTCATCTATTTCCCATGAAGTGATGGTACCAGATGCCATGATCTTTGTTTTATGAATGTTGAGCTTTAAGTCAACATTTTTGCTTTCCTCTTTCATTTTCATCAAGAGGCTCTTTAGTTCTTTTTCACTTTCTTCCATAAGGGTGGTGTCATCTGCATATCTGAGGTTATTGATATTTCTCCCAGCAATCCTGAGTCCAGCTTCTGTTTCTTACAGTCCAGCGTTTGTATTCTGCATATAAGTTAAATAAACAAGGTGACAGTATACAGCCTTGACATACTCCTTTTCCTATTTAGAACCAGTCTGTTGTTCCATGTCCAGTTCTAAATGTTGCTTTCTGACCTGCATACAGATTTCTCAAAAGGCAGGTTAGGTGGTTTGGTATTCCCATCTCTTTCAGAATTTTCCGCAGTTTATTGTGATCCACACAGTCAAAGGCTTTGGCATAGTCAATAAAGCAGAAGAAGATGTTTCTCTGGAACTCTCTTGCTTATTCCATGCATATGTTGTGAATTTGATATCTGGTTCCTCTGCCTTTTCTAAAACCAGGTTGAACATCAGGGAGTTTACGGTTCACGTATTGCTGAAGCCTGGCTTGGAGAATTTCAAGCATTCCTTTACTAGCATGTGAGATGAGTGCAATTGTGCAGTAGTTTGAGCATTCTTTGGCATTGCCTTTCTTTGGGATTGGAATGAAAACTGACCTTTTCCAGTCCTGTGGCCACTTTCAAAGGCTTTGGCATAGTCAATAAAGCAGAAATACATGTTTTTTCAGAACTCTCTTGCCTTTTCCATGATCCAGTGGATGCTGGCAATTTGATCTCTGGTTCCTCTGCCTTTTCTAAAACCAGCTTGAACATCAGGGAGTTCACGTATTGCTGAAGCCTGGCTTGGAGAATTTTAAGCATTACTTTACTAGCGTGTGAGATGAGTGCAATTGTGCAGTAGTTTGAGCATTCTTTGGCATTGCCTTTCTTTGGGATTGGAATGAAAACTGACCTTTTCCAGTCCTGTGGCCACTGCTGAGTTTTTCAAATTTGCTGGCATATTGAGTGCAGCACTTTCACAGCATCATCTTTCAGGATTTGAAATAGCTCTACTGGAATTCCATCACTTCCACTAGCTTTGTTCATAGTGATGCTTTCTAAGGCCCACTTGACTTCACATTCCAGAATGTCTGACTCTCGAAGAGTGATCACACCATTGTGATCATCTGGGTCGTAAAGATCTTTTTTGTATAGTTCTTCTGTGTATTCCTGCCACCTCTTCTTAATATCTTCTGCTTCTTTTGGGCAAAAATTATTCTAACAGATTCATCTGTTGGCTTTTTTAATAAGGGAAAAAATGCCCAGAAAATGAGGGTATTACAGTACCTAGCTCCTCTGTTTCATCCTCTGAGATAACATAAAAATGATATTTCTTTTCTATCCTCAAAGCATGTGACTACTGATGGCTATTACAAGTACCTGGGAAAGGTTTTGTATAATCATAGTAGCACTCTTGTGAGATGCTTAGGCTACTTGAAAAGTTAATAAATAAGGATATTTTGGATTAAAATTCTGGTTATATAATATATAACCAGCTAGATAATACAAACAGACTGTTTTATGATAAGAATTTTTTTAACACAAGAAACAAAATTACTCTGAATTTGAGAGTTTTAAATTCTGTCCCTTTAACTTATCTCTATTATCTTTGGCTATCATTATTTCCTACACTCAACAACTCTGTCTCTGCCAGTAAATATCCTCTTCTCATTCAAAATGAAACTCAAACTCAGTTCTTTCCAAACATTCATGATCACTTGACCTTGCTCAGTTAATCATGCTAGAGAACACACACCTGTTACTATTCATAACAAATATTTGTTGTAGAGCCCTTTAAAGCTTACGAAACATTTCACATTTTATTTATCTTACTTGGTTTTCAGAAAGTCCTAAGTAAAAGAGAGCAAGAATTAAAACAGTATCTATAAATAGCTGATTACAGGTCTAGAGAATGAATGCATTAAATAAGAAAAATAACATTTCGATTTCAATGATCTGAGAAAACTGAAATGTAAAGACATGCTACAGACTACAAAAATCTTAATAGCAGCTTAACACTACAGCTTTAAGTTGCTCTGCAGTTTTAAAACACTAGAAGGAGAGCAGGAATCATTGTTCTTAGTCCCAAATCGTTTCAAGAAGTCAGGTTTTTCTATAAATACAGTCCATGTGTTTCATAAAACCAAACTTAAGACAATAATTTTTTCCTTGTTTCTTCTGGTTATTACCTATTTTAGTAACTATATTTTTTAAAATATGTAGGTGAAACACCCAAAGAAATGAACATCAACTAAATATTATATAAATGGAAAAACATTTTAGGTACTGATATTACTGATATTAATATATATACTGATATATTACTGATTATATATATATACACATACATATATATGTATACATATACTGATACATATATTATATATATAATATATTACTGATATTACTATAAAAATGGGGAAATGCTTCCTAAACTTTCCCCACTTATTTTTTAGTGAATAAACCAAAAATTCCCCCAAATCTGTACTCAAATCACTATTTTAAGTATTTGAAATATATCAAAATACTAGTATACAAAGCATAATTCCCTATACAAAGAATTTTCAATTAGATAAAATTGTTTCATAAAACACTACATTATTTTATGTTAATGAAGAACTCTGTAGTTTATAGTCACTAAATCATGTCTGACTCTTTGCAACCCCAAGGACTGTAGCATGCCAGACTCTTCTGTTCTCCACTATCTCCCATAGTTTGCTCAAATTTATGTCCACTGAGTCAGTTGTGCTATCTCACCATCACATTTTCTGTTGCGCTATTCTCTTTTGCTTTCGATCTTTCCCAGCATCGAGGTCTTTTCCAATGACTCACTCTTCGCACCAGGTGGCCAAAATATTGGACCTTCAGCTTCAGCATCAGTTGTTCCAATAATATTCAGGGATGATTTCCTTTAGGATTGACTGGTTTGCTTCCCTTACAGTCCAAGAGACTCTCAAGAGGCTTCTCTAACACAATTCAAAAGCATCCATTCTTCAGCGCTCAACTTTCTATATGGTCCAAATTGCACGTTCATACATGACTACAGGAAAAACCATGGCGTGCTGCAGTCTATGGAATCACAAAGAGTCAGACACGACTGAGTGACTAAACTGAACTGAACAGGAAAAATCATAGATTTGACTATATAAATCTTTGGTTGCAAAGTGATGTCTCTGCTTTTTAATACACTGTCTAGGTTTGTCATAGCTTTCAAGGAGCAAGCGTCTCTTAATTTCATGGCGGCAGTCACTGTCCACAGTGATTTTAGAGCCCAATAAAATAAAACCTGTCACTGCTTCCACTTTTACCCTTCTATTTGCCGTGAAGTGACAGGACTGGATACCATGATCTTAGTTTCTCTGAATGCTGTTTCAAGCCAGCTTTTTCACTCTCCTGTTTCACCCTTAGCAAGAGGCTCTTTAGTTCCTCTTCACTTTCTGTCACTAGAGTGCTATCATCTGCATATCTGACGTAGCTGATATTTCTCCTGGCACACTTGATTTCAACTTGTGCTTTATCCAGCCAGGCATTTTGCATGATGTACTCTGCATTTAAGTTAAATAAGCACAGTGACAATACTCAGCCTTGTCATACTCCTTTCCCAATTTTGAATCAGTCAGCTATTTCATGTCCAGTTCTTTTACTTCTTGACCCACATACAGATTTCTCCAAAGGCAGATAAGGTGGTCTCACATTACACCTCTTTAAGAATTCTCCACAGTTTGTTGTAATCCATACAGTCAAAGTCTTTGCATAGTCAATGAAACAGAAGTAGCTGTTTTTCTGGAGCTCCCTTGCTTTCTCCATGATCCCACAAATGTTGGCAATTTGATCTCTGGTTCTTCTGCCTCTTCAAAACCTAAGCTTGTACATCTGGAAGTTCTTTGGTTCACAAAGTACTGAAACCTAGCTGGAAGGATTTTTGACTATATCCTTGTTAGCATGTGAAAAAAGCACAATTGTACAGTAGTTTGAATATTCTTTGTCACTGCCCATCTTTGGGATTGGAATGAAACTAACCTTTTCCAGTCCTGTGGCCTCTGCTGAGTTTTCAAATTTGCTGTCATATTGAGTGCAATACTTTAATAGGATGATCTTTTAGGATCTGAAATAGTTCAGCTGGATTTCCATCATTTCCACTAGCTTTGTTTGTAGTAATGCTTCTTAATGCCCACTTGACTTCACACTACAGGATGTCCAGCTCTTGGTGAATAATCACACTACCATGGTTAACTAGGTAATTAAGACTTTTTTGGTATACTTCTGTAGGTATTGCCACCTCTTCTTAATCACTTTTCTTTCTATGAGGTCCTTATCATTTCTGTCCTTTATCATGCCCATCCTTGCATGAAATGTTCCCTTGTGATCTCTAATTTTCTTGAAGAGATCTCTGGTCTCTCCCTATAGTTTTCCTCTATTTCTTGGCACTCTTCACTGAAAAAGATCTTCTTGTCTCTCCTTGCTATTTTCTGGAACTCTGCATTCACTGCAGTATATCTTTAACTTTCGCTTCTCATCTTTCCTCAGATATCTGTTAAGCCTCCTCAGACAACCACTTTGCCTTCTTCCATTTCTTTCTCTTTGCGACAGTTTTGGTAAACTGCCATCTGTACAATGCTATGAACCCTTGTCCATAATTCTTCAGGCACTGTCTACCACATCTAATCCCTTGAATCTATTCATCATCTCTGCTGTATAATCATAAGAGACTTGATCCAGGCAAGAATAGTGGAGTGGGCTGCCATTTCCTCCTCCAGACGTCTTCCCAGGGATCAAACCTCTGCCTCTTATGTCTCCTTCATTGGCAGGCAGGTTCTTTACCACTAGTGCTACTTGGGATTCCCAAAACCTGAATGGCCTAGTTGTTTTCCCTACTTTCTTCAACTTAAGCCTGAATTTTGCAATAAGAGGCTCATGACCTAAGTCACAGTCAGCTCCAAGTCTTGTTTTTGCTGACTGTATACAGCTTCTCTATCTTTGGCTGCAAAGAACATAATCAATCTGATTTCAGTCCCGACTATCTGGTGATGTCCACACGTAGAGTCATCTCTTGGGTTGCTGGAAAAGATGTTTGCTATGACCTGATGCTCTGTTAGGCTTTGCCCTGCCTCATTTTGTACTCCCAGGCCAAACTTGCTGGTTACTCCAGGTATCTCTTGACTTCCTATTTTTGCATTCCAATCCTCTGTGATGGAAAGGACATCTTTTGGAGTTAGTTCTAGAAGTAGGTCTTCAATGAACTGGTCAACTTCAGCTTCGCTGGCATCAGTGACTGGGGCACAGACTTGGATTACTGTGATGCTGAATGACTTGCCTTGGAAACAAACCGAGATCATTTTGCTGTTTTGAAGACTGCACCCACATGCTACATTTCAGACTCTCTTGCTGACTATGAGAGCTACTCCATTTCTTCTAAGGGATTCTTGCCTCCTGCAGAAGTAGTTGTAACGGTCATCTGAATTAAATTTGCCCGTTCCTGTCGATTTTAGTTCACTGATTCCTAATATCTCAATGTTCACTCTTGCCATGTCCTGCTTGAACACATTTAATTTACCTTGAAACAATGGAGATAGTGACAGACTTTATTTTCTTGGGCTCCAAAATCACTGCAGATGGTGATTGCAGCCATGAAATTAAAAGCCACTTGTTCCTTGGAAGAAAAGCTATGACAAACCTGGACAGCATATAAAAAAGCAGAGACAATACTTTGCTGACAAAAGTCCATCTAGTCAAAGCCATGAGTCATATGTGGATGGGAGAATTGGAGCATAAAGAAAGCTAAGTGCTGAAGAACTGAAGCTTTTAAACTATGATGTTGGAGAAGATTCTGAGAGTCCCTTTGACTGCAAGGAGATCCAACCAGTCAATCCTAAAGGAAATCAGTCCTGAACAGTCACTGGAAAGGCTGATGCTAAAACTGAAGCTTCAATATTTGGGCCACCTGATGGGAAGAACTGATTCAGTGGAAAAGACTCTGATGCTGGGAAAGAGTGAAGGCAGGAAAAGAAGGGGAAGGACAGAGGATAAGATGGTTGGATGGCATCACCGACTCCAATTTACATGAGTTTGAGCAAGCACTAGGAAATGCTGCAGTCCATACAGTCACAAAGAATCAGACACGACTGAGTGACTGAACTGAACTGATTGAATTTATCTTGGTTCACAGACCTGACATTTCAGGTTCTTATGCAATGCTGTCCTTTACAGCATCAGACTTTACTGTCACCACCAGATATAACCACAACTGAGCCTTATTTCTGCTTTGGCCCAGCCACTTCATTCTTTCTGTAATTATAAGTAATTGCCCTCTGCTTTTACCCAGCAGCATACTGGACACTTTTATCATAGTATATAATAAAGGTAACTCTTCTTCAACAGGGAGACTTCATTACTACTTTAATGGGCATTTATTGAGTACTGACTATAGAAGAATTTGGTGCAGCCACTTTATAACAGCACTCTATAATTGTACTTTATGTCTTTTATTCAATCATTTATTGAATATAAACATACTAACCTAATTGAGAAATTATTAACTATAATCATACACTCTTCCATACTAGTGGCTACAGAACCTAATAAATGTTTCTTTTTATAGAGCATTTAGAGTATCAGACAACTTCCTTGAAGAAATTATTTTAAGATTTTTCACAAAAACAGAACTATAGATCAATGAAACAGGATAGAAAGTCCAGAAATAAACCCACACACCTGTTGTCAATTAATATACAACAAAGGAAGCAAGAATAGACAATGGAGAAAAGACAGTTTCTTCAGTAAGTAATGCTGGGAAACCTGGACAGCTATATGTAAAACAATGAAATTAGAACATTCTCTAACACTACATGCAAAATAAACTCAAAATGGATCAAAGACCTAAATGAAAGGCCGGAGACTATTAAAACTCAGAGGAAAACATAGGCAGGACACTCTTTGACGTAATTTATAGCAATGGCTTTTTTGATCCACCTCCTTTGGTAATGAAAACAAACAAACAAAACACAAGTGGGATCTGATTAAACTTAAAAGCTTTTGTCCAGCAAAGGAAACCATAAACAACATGAAAAGGTAACCAATAGAATGGGAGAAAATATTTGTAAACAAACCAACAAACAAGGAATTTATCAACATCACAAATTATCAAAGAAATGCAAATTAAAACTACAAAGAGGTATCACCTCACACCAGTAAGAAAGGCCGTCATCAAAAAGTCTACAAACAGTAAATGCTAGAGAAGGTGTGAAGGAAAATATCCTACACTGTTGGTGGGAATGTAAACTGGTACAACCATTATGGAGAACAGTATGGAGGTTCCTTAAAAAACTAAAAACGGAGCTACCGTATGACCCAGTAACCCCACTCCTGGGCATATTACTGAAGAAAACCATACTTCAAATAGATATATGCACCCAAATGTTCACTGCAGCACTATTTACTATAATTAAAACATTGAAGCAACCTAAATGTCCATCTACAGAGGAATGGATAAAGATGATGTGGTACATATATAAACTGAATAGTAGCCATAAAAAGAACAAAAAAATGCCATTTACAGCAACGTTAATGGACCTAGAGATTATCATGTTAAGTGAAGTAAGTCAAACAAAGACTAATATAAAATATCACTCATATGTGGAATAACATTTTTAAAGGCTACAAATAAACTTATTCACAACACAGAAACAGACTTGCAGATACTGAAAACAAACTAATGGCTACCAAAGGGGATGTGGGGACAGAGAAATAAACCAGGAGCTTGGGATGAACACAAACACACTATTATATATACAGCAGATAACAAACAAGGACCTACTGTACAGCACAGAAAATTTTACTCAGTATAACCTATATGAGAAACGAATCTAAAAAACAATGAATATATATAATGTATAACTGAGTCAAGTTGTTATACACCTGAAACTAGCATAACATTGTAAATGAACTATACTCCAATAAAACAGAGGGAAAATAAAACAAAAAATTTTCTCAGCCCATGTTTACTGCCAAGTGAGAACAAGGTCAAAACTAGTTAGCATACTAAATTAACAGGAAGAAATATAACATTCTATTACTAAATAAGATTTCATTTAAAATGACCAAAATGGCATTCAAGAACTGTTTGTGCCATTACACCTTACAATATGTGAAAAACTTAACATGAAGGCACGGACCTCAAAACAGAAAGTCAATTTCATATGCATATTCACCAAGTTTTCTTTTTCTAATTTTTTGAAAAAGTGCTGAAACCAACCTGTTATAGAAAGTGCTGGTCCTCCTTGGTAATGTGGTAATCCTGAATCTTGGGTCAAGTCAAACAGTAACTCTGAAGAATTATTAGAAACAACTCGTGATGAGTTTGTTACATAACCCTGTTAAAATATTTGAAAGGAAGGACATTACATGCAGTCAAACTAAGTTATAATTATTTTGCTTCACAAACTTTTGCAAAGGGAAATGTAACTGTATGCCAATATTATAAGGATAACCATTAATGACTCCATTACTAATGAATTAAAAAACACAAGGCAATTATTCTTATTATGCTAAAATTAATATCTACTAAAACTGAAAGCAAGTTATTGCTGCTGCTGCTAAGTTGCTTCAGTTGTGGCCAACTCTGTGCAACCCCATAGACGGCAGCCCACCAGGCTCCCCTATTCCTGGGATTCTCCAGACAAGAACACTACAGTGGGTTGCCATTTCCTTCTCCAATGCAGGAAAGTGAAAAGTGAAAGTGAAGTCGCTCAGTCCAGTCGACTCTTAGCAACCCCATGGACTGCAGCCCACCAGGCTCCTCTGTCCCTGGGATGTTCCAGGCAAGAGTACCGGAGTGGGGGGCCACTGTCTTCTCTGAAGTTATTACTGAGAGTTGGCTTATTCCTGACTAGCCAGTTACAATTAGGGAAAAATTTCAGCCTGATTTTTTTCAAGGTCAAAGAAACATACAAACCCATTTTAAATCAGTAAGATTGATGTACTTCAGAGAGTCACTAAAAACGCAGGATTCCTATCCAAGAGCAAATAACAGAAGGTATCAAAATCTTTGGGTAAAAGCAAAGAAAAAATAAGTAAACATACTGACATAAGTACAATTTTAAAAGCTTCTATTCCTCTATAAACACCACAGATAAAATATCAGGGCAAACAAACTGGGAACTACTCTGCAGTATGGTGCATCAGGATAGGGATGAACATATCACATGGTACGAGTTTTGAAATCACTTTTATTGGCAAAATTTATAAGCCAAGTCTCAGAAAGAGAAAGAATGAATCCCCCACTCTTACCCCCATCCTATGCAAAGTCATGCTGGGCCAGGCAATCTCCCCATCTTATAGGGCAAATATACAAACTGTCAGCAGGATGAACAAATAAGAAAGCTAAGCACACAGGTTTTAGAATGGAAGCTGTTTCTAGGAATGATCTGGGACATCTGCTCCATTTCTTGAGGCCTTAGGGCTCAAGGAAAGCTTCAGCTCTTCATCAGGGCAAAGGGTGGTGTCAGCAGGAAGATATCAAGAAAAGAAGAGTGAAAAGTATGAAAAGAATCATAACACAGTCAAACATCAGGAAGTATAAATTTATACACTAGTACAAACATATAGGGTATGTAACAATATATGGTACTAGATTATTTAGTATAAATAAAGTATGCTCAAACTACCGCACAATTGCACTCATCTCACACACTAGTAAAGTAATGCTCAAAATCTTGCTATTCTTTGGAACTCTACATTCAGATGCTTATATCTTTTCTTTACTCCTTTGCTTTTTGCCTCTCTTCTCTTCACAGCTATTTGTAAGGCCTCCCCAGACAGCCATTTTGCTTTTTTGCATTTCTTTTACATGGGGATGGTTTTGATCCCTGTCTCCTCTCCAATGTCATGAACCTCCATCCATAGTTCATCAGAAACTCTATCTATCAGATCTAGGCCCTTAAATATATCTCTCACTTCCACTGTATAATCATAAAGAATTTGATTTAGGTCATACCTGAATAGTCTAGTGGTTTTTCCTACTTTCTTCAATTTGAGTCTGAATTTGGCAATAAGGAGTTCATGATGTGAGCCACAGTCAGCTCCACTGTTCAAAAGCATCAATTCTTCAGTGTTCAGCTTTCTTTACAATCCAACTCTCACTTCCATACATGATCATTAATTGTATGGAATAATAGGTGCATTATTCCATACAATTCCAGATACTTAGTAGAATCTAATAATAGTAAAGAATAGAAACTATCTTTTAATAAAATAAAATTTTTAAAAATTTCATTTAAGAAAATTCCTACTCAAATGTTTTGAATAGAGAAAATTTTGTGTTGAAATACATAGATGTGGCAAGAATCTTGAAAAAGTACTCTTGTTCACTTCTTATTTTACTGTATAAAGATGCTAAGGTAGGGAATATGAGTGCACATCCTATTTTTGAGTACTATGTCTTTGGAATGTAACAAAAGAGTGAAGTGTTTTGGAACTTGGCCAAGTCTGTGGTTGTTTGCCAATTTTCTTTCTTTTTTCCCCCCTTCCATATGGAGTATGTCTCATCGGATCCATATATATTGTCAGATTCTGTTGACTAACTTGACATTTTGTGACTTAACTTGGAAGCATATTATCCAGCCCAGTTTGAGTGTGGAATAAAACCGACGTGTTCCCATGTAGTCTCAAGTTACATATCATAACCAAAATAAATGATTATCAGTTTTATACTTCACTATTTTTATGGGGTCATCTTATACAAAAATAGGTGATTGGAACAGATTTTGGTGTAAGAAATGGGGTGAATTAATAATAAAACAATAAACTAGTGGTATTGCCTTGAGAATAGGCCATAGGCATTACTGGAAGATCCCCTAGAAAATGAAAAATAGTTGTCATAGATTGGAAAGAAAGATGACTAATTTGCCTACCAATGCAAAAGAAGAGTGATGGGAAGATCCCTGGAGTAGGAAATGTCAACCGACTCCAGTATTCTTGCCTGGAGAATCCCATGGACAGAGGAGTCTGGCAGGCTACAGTCTTTGAGTTTGTAAAGAGTAGGACAAAACTGAAGCGAGTGAGCACCTACCTAATGATATATATTGTCAGATATTGCAACTGTTTCCTGTGCTGTGATATATAAAAATTTCACATAACCAACTATTGCATCTGACTATGTGGATTTCTGCAGGGCCTCCCTATTGGCTCAGATGATAAAGAATATGCCTGCAAAGCAGAGAACCCGGGTTCAACCCCTGGGTCAGGAAAATACTCAAGAGAATGGAATGACAACCCACTGCAACATTCTTTCCTGGGAAATCCCATGGACAGAGAGCCTGGTGAGCTACAGTCCATGGGGTTGCAAAGAGTCAAACATGGCTGATTGACTAACACATACCAAAATATTTCACTAAATTGATGCAGCAAAAAATACATAAATACCTAAATAAATACATAAATAAAGAGAGAGAAAGAGAGATTAAAGAAGGGACTGGCATATTTTTAAGAAGAATTGACAGAAAGTTAAAAAGAACAAGAAACTGCAGCCAATTATACAGAGTGAAGTAAGCCAGAAAGAAAACGCCAATATAGTATAGTAACACATATATATGGAATTTAGAAAGATGGTAACTATAACCTTGTATGCGAGACAGCAAAAGAGACACAAATGTATAGAACAGTCTTTTGGACTCTGGGAGAGAGGGAGAGGGTGGGATGATTTGGGAGAATTGAAACGTATAATATTATATATGAAATGAATCACCAGGCCAGGTTCGATGCATGATACTGGATGCTAGGGGCTGGTGCACTGGGATGACCCACAGGGATGGTACGGGGAGGGAGGAGGGAGGAGAGTTCAGGATGGAGAACACGTGTATACCTGTGGCAGATTCATGTTGATGTGTGACAAAACTAATACAATATTGTAAAGTAATTAACCTCCAGTTAAAATAAATAAATTTAAAAGCAAATAAAAAAACATAAGTATATAGGTTCAAACATAAAATTAGTTCCCATCCTCAATCCATTGCAGCAAGAGTTCATCAAATCAAGAAATGCATTATGGCAAAGGTTAGGGCCACTGTCAGTAGAATGTGTTCTCAGGAAAAAGACATCAAAGAAATATCTGTGAGAACTTTAACCCCTTTCATTCACCCTCAATCCAAGTTGAAAAGGCTTGGAAAAAAATGTGTTTTGTGATTTTGAACTATGGGTTTAATTTTGAAGTTAACCATAGCCCAGGGACTGTTTATGTACTCAGTTCAGTTCAGTTGCTCATTCGTGTCCAACTCTTTGCAACTCCGTGAATTGCAGCACACCAGGGCTCCCTATCCATCACCAGCTCCCTGAGTTCACTCAAACTGATGTCCATCGAGACAGTGATGCCATCCAGCCATCTCATCCTCTGTCATCCGGTTATCCTCCTGCACCCAATTCCTCCCAGCATCAGAGTCTTTTCCAATGAGTCAACTCTTCGCATGAGGTGGCCAAAGTATTGGAGTTTCAGTTTCAGCATCATTCCTTTCAAAGAAATCCCATGGCTGATCTCTTTCAGAATGGAGTGGTTGGATCTCTTTGCAGTCCAAGGGACTCTCAAGAGTCTTCTCAACACCATAATTCAAAAGCATCAACTCTTCGGCTCTCAGCCTTCTTCACAGTCCAACTCTCACATCCATATATGACTACTGGAAAAAACATAGCGTTAACTAGACAGACCTTAATCAGCAAAGTAATGTCGCTGCTTTTGAATATACTATCTAAGTTGGTCATAACTTTTCTTCCAAGGAGCAAAAGTCTTTTAATTTCATGGCTGCAGTCACCATCTGCAGTGATTTTGGAGCCCAAAGAAAATAAAGTCTGACACTGTTTCCCCATCTATTTCCCATGAAATGATGGGACCGGATGCCATGATCTTTGTTTTCTGAATGTTGAGCTTTAAGCCAACTTTTTCACTCTCCACTCTCACTTTCATCAAGAGTCTTTTCATTTCCTGTTTATTTTCTGCCATAAGGGTGGTGTCATCTGCATATCTGAGGTTATTGATATTTCTCCCAGCAATCTTGAGTCC
>SJYC01015026.1:0-15753 GCA_006408675.1 Madoqua kirkii
AAACATTAAACAGATAACATTTTAAATCAGTATTTCCTTTTATGACTTTATTGTTAGAAAGCTAAGCATCTATCTTTTTCATAATCAGTCTACTTGTTACTGTTAAAAACCAGACTTACTCTTGAAAAGTGTACCAAACAAAATGCACAACTGAAAACATCTGACCACTAGCAGCTAAAATACTGCAGACAAAATACTGGGGGATCACAGAAACTCAAAAAAATATTTCATCAAATCTCATCCGATTTCTGAAACACTCTAATTTTTATCTGAATTTTTATTCTAGAATTAGTCACTTCAAGAAATGGAGAAAAGGACATTAAAAGGGGAAAATATGGATATATGTAGTTTGTTTTTTTTTATTTCAAATTTCATTTTACAAAAAGATGACTCATTTAGGAATCTTAAGAGTAACGATGCAAACAGAAGCGTTGAGACTCAGTATGAAGGAATAGTGGTCTACAAGTGAGATCAGAATAAGGATAGGGAAATTTAAGGTCTTTTAGCTAGGGCAAAAAGAGGTTGCCCTGGCTATTTCCAAGACTAAGGGTGAAAAAGCAATTTGGCCAGCTTCTCCTGTCCATCTCCTAAACTTCATTCTCTGCAAGTAATAAAAGAATTAACACTATAATACTCTGAAATTAGGAGAAATCCAGACAGATGCCTTACGCATGCAAGGCATCAAAATATGCCACTCTGGCAATTAAGAAGGAAACACAAAAAAGCTCTCTGCCCTTCTCCTACATGTCAAAAAGCAGAACATAATTTCCCATTGCAAAGGTCTTCCCCTTCCCTTCTCCCACTTTAGGAGGAGGAAAAACTACCATTATCACTGGAGACATAAAGTCCCTGTCAGATGGCTCTGCACAAACAAATCTTACTAAAATAGTTCTTCTCTTCCATTAATTTCTCCCATACATGTATGTTCATTCCCTCAATTTATCACTCCTAGAAGCCCAAACCCTTTTTCCCTTGACCTGCCACTTCTCTCCAAATTTATCACCTTTTAAAAAACCAGCATGATGAAGAAGCTGAACTTGAACAGTTCTATGAAGACCTACAAGACCTTCTAGAACTAACACCCCCCAAAAAAATATCCTTTTCATCATTTGTGTCCAACTCTTTGTGACCTCCATGGACTGTAGCCTACCAGGCTCCTCTGTCCATGGGATTTTCCAGGCAGTAGTACTGGAGTGGATTGCCATTTCCTTCTCCAGGGGATCTTTCCGACCCAGGGATTGAACCCGGGTCTCCGGCATGATAGACAGACGCTTTACCGTCTGAGCCACCAGGGAAGTCCCCTTTTCATCATAGGGGACTGAAATGCAAAAGTAGGAAGTCAAGAGATACCTGGAATAACAGGCAAGCTTGGCCTTGGAGTATAAAATGAAGCAGGAAAAAGCCTATCAGAGTTTTGCCAAGAAAACACACTGGTCATATTAAACACCTTCTTCCAACAACACAAGAAACGACTCTACACACAGACATAACCATAAACATAACAGATGGTCAATATAGAAATCAGACTGATTATATTCTTTGTTGATGAAGATGGAGAAATTCTATAAGTAAGAAAAACAAAGACTTGGAGTTGACTGTAGCTCAGATCATGAACTCCTTATTGCAAAATTCAGACTCAAATTTTTGAAGAAAGTAGGGAAAACCACTAGTCCATTCAGGGATGACCTAAATCAAATCCTTATAATTATACAGAAGAAGTGACAAATAGATTTAAGGGTTTAGATTTCATAGACAGAGTGCCTGAAGAACTAGGGACGGAGGTTCATTATAGGAGGCACTGATCAAAACCATCCCCAAGAAAAAGAAATGCAAAAAGGCAAAATGGCTGTCTGAGGAGGTCTTACAAATAGCTGAAAAGAAAAGTGAAAGGCAAAGGAGAAAAGGAAAGATTAATTCATCTGAATCCAGAGTTGCAGACAACAGCGAGGAGAGATAAGAAAGCCTTTCTAAGTGGTCAGTGCAAAGAGATAGAGGAAAACAATAGAATGGGAAAGACTAGAGATCTCTTCAAGAAAATCAGAGGTACCAAGGGAACATTTCATGCAAAGATGGGCTCAATAAAGAACAGAAACAGTAGAGACCTAAAAGAAGCAGAAGATATTAAGAAGAGGTAGAAAGAATACACAAAAAAGAGCTTCATGACCCAGATAACCGCCATGGTGTGATCCTTCATCTTGAGCCAAACATATTGGAGTGAGAAGTCAAGTAGGCCTTAGGAAGCATCACTACAAACAAAACTAGAGGAAGTGATGGAATTCCAGCTGAGCTATTTGAAATCCTAGAAGATGATGCTGTTTGAGTGCTATACTCAATATGCCAGCAAACTTGGAAAATGCACAAATGGCCACAGGACTGGAAAAAGTCAGTTTTCATTCCAATACCAAAGAAGGGCAATGCCAAAGAATGCTCAAACTACCACACAACTGCACTCATCTCACATGCTAGTAATGCTCAAAATCCTTCAAGCTAGGCTTCAACAGTATGTGAACTGAGAACTTCCAGATGCTCAAGCTAGTTTTAGGAAAGGCAGAGGAACCAGAGATCAAATTGCCGACATCAGCTGGATCATAGAAAAAGTTAAAGAATTCAAAATAAAAAAAAATATCTGTTTCTGTTTCATTGACTAAGCTAAAGCCTTTGACTGTGGGATCACAACAAACTGGAAAATTCATCAAGAGATGGGAATCTTTGAGAAATCTGTATGCAGGTCCGAAAGCGACAGTAAGAACCGGACATGGAACAACGGACTGGTTCCAAATCGCAAAAGGAGTACATCAAGACTGTATGCCAAGCTGAATGAAGCACAAGCTGGAATCAAGACTGCCAGGAGAAATATCAATAACCTCAGATATGCAGATAACACCACCCTTATGGCAGAAAGAGAAGAGGCTCTAAAGAGCCTCTTGATGATGGTGAAAGAGATGAGTGAAAAAGCTGGCTTAAAACTCAACATTCAAAAAATGAAGATCCTGACATCCTGTCCCATCACTTCAGAGCAAATAGATGGGGAAATGATTGAACCGGTGAAAGATTTTAGTTTCTTGGGCTCCAAAATCACTGAGGACAGTGACTGCAGCCATGAAATTAAAAGACGCTTGCTCACTGGAAAAAGAGCAATCACAAACCTAAACAGCATATTAAAAAGCAGAGATATTACTTTACCTACAAAGGTTCGTTTAGTCGAAGCTATAGTTTTTCCATTGTTATGTTCAAATGTCAGAGGTGGACAATAAAAAACGCTGCGCACCAAAGAACTGATGTCTTTGAACTGTGGTGCTAGAGAAGACTCTTAAGAGTCCCTCGAACAGCAAGAAAATCAAGTCAATCCTAAAGGAAATCAATCCTTAATATTCATTGGAAGGACTGATGCTAAAGCTGAGGCTCCAATCCTCTGGCCACCTGATAGGCAGAGCCAACCACTGGAAAAGACCCTGATGCTGGGAAAGACTGAAGGCAGGAGGAGGAGGGGACGACAGAGGATGAGATAGTTGGATGCATTACCGATTCAATGGACCTGAGTTTGAGCAAACTCCAGGAGAGGTGAGGGTAAAAGGAAGCCTGGCAGTGCTGCAGTCCATGGGGTCGCAAAGAGTTGGACACCACTGAGTGACTGCTGCTGCTAAGTCGCTTCAGTCGTGTCCGACTCTGTCTAACCCCTTAGATAGCAGCCCACCAGGCGCCCCTATCCCTGGGATTCTCCAGGCAAGAACACTGGAGTGGGTTGCCATTTACTTCTCCAATGCGTGAAAGTGAAGTTGCTCAGTCCTGTCCAACTCTTAGCAACCCCATGAACTGCAGCCTACCAGGCTCCTCCATCCATGGGATTTTCCAAGCAGGAGCACTGGAGTGGGGTGCCATTGAGCAACTAAACAACAACAAACTAGTTTATGCAAAAGGGAACTTATAGACTCACTTACAGAATTAGTTGTGGGCATATTTTAAACAATGATAGGTAAACCTGGTGTTTCTCTCTCCAACTCTAGGTTTCACTACCTCTATTCTGATTCTATCTTGAGAAAAAGTCCTTCTATTCTGAAGGACTCCCAAAGAATTGATGCTTTTGAACTATGGTGTTGGAGAAGACTCTTGAGAGTCCCTTGGACTGAAAGGAGATCCACCAGTCCACTCTGAAGGAGATCAGCCCTGGGATTTCTTTGGAAGGAATGATGCTAAAGTTGAAACTCCAGTACTTTGGCCACCTCATGCAAAGAGTTGACTCATTGGAAAAGACTCTGATGCTGGGAGGGATAGGGGCAGGAGGAAAAGGGGACAACTGAGGATGAGATGGTTGGATGGCATCATGGACTTAATGAATGTGAGTCTGAGTGAACTCCAGGAAACGGTGATGAACAGGGAGGCCTGGCGTGCTGCAATTAATGGGATCGCAAAGAGTTGGACATGACTGAGCGACTGAACTGAAATGAACTGAATAGCAGCTCAGGACCTCTCTGGTGGTTCAGTGGTTAAGAATCCACCTGACAATGCAGGAGACATAGGTTCGATCCCTAGTCAGTAAAATCCCCTGGAGAAGGAGATGGCACCCCACTCCAGTATTCTAGACTGGGAAATCCCATGGACAGAGGTGCTTGGCAAAATACATGGGGTTGCAAAAGAGTAGGACATGATTTAGTGACTAAACAACACCATCACCAAGAACAAACTGCAGCTCCAACTAACACCTTCCAACATTCAAGACTTGGACAGTGATAAGAGGACCAGCTCTGACTCAAGTTGACTGGCTTGGCTAAAGTCCTTCAGTTCAGTTCAGTTCAGTCCAGTTGCTCGGTGTCCGACGCTTTGCGATCCCATGAACTGTAGCACACAGGCCTCCCTCTCCATCACCCACTCCCGGAGTTCATTCAGATTCATGTCCATCGAGTCAGTGATGCCATCCAGCCATCTCATCCTTGGTCGTCCACTTCTCCTTCTGCCCCCAATCCCTCCCAGCATCAGAGTCTTTTCCAATGAGTCAACTCTTCGCATGAGGTGGCCAAAGTAGTGGAGTTTCAGCTTTAGCATCATTCCTTCCAAAGAAATCCCAGGGTTGACCTCTTTCAGAATGCACTGGCTGGATCTCCTTGCAGTCCAAGAGACTCTCAAGAGTCTTTTCCAACACCACAGTTCAAAAGCATCAATTCTTCGGCACTCAGCCTTCTTCACAGTCCAACTCTCACATCCGTACATGACTACTGGAAAAACCATAGTTTCACGTATTGCTGAAGCCTGGCTTGGAGAATTTTGAGCACTACTTTACTAGCATGTGAGATGAGTGCAACTGTGCAGTAGTTTGCACATTCTTTGGCATTGCCTTTCTTTGGGATTGAAATGAAAACTGACCTTTTCCAGTCCTGTGGACACTGCTGAGTTTTCCAAATTTGCTGGCATGTTGAGTGCAGCACTTTCACAGTATCATCTTTCAGGATTTGAAACAGCTCAACTGGAATTCCATCACTTCCACTAGCTTTGTTCATAGTGATGCTTTCTAAGGCCCACTTGACTTCACATTCCAGGATGTCTGGCTCTAGATGAGTGAACACACTATTGTGATTATCTGGGTCATGAAGATCTTTTTTGTACAGTTTTTCCGTGTATTCTTGCCACCTCTTCTTAATATCTTCTGCTTCTGTTAGGTCCATACCATTTCTGTCCTTTATTGAGCCCATCTTTGCATGAAATGTTCCCTTGGCATCTCTAATTTTCTTGAAGAGATCTCTAGTCTTTCCCAATCTGTTCTTTTCCTCTCTGTTTTTGCACTGATCGCTAAGGAAGGCTTTCTTATCTCTTCTTGCTATTCTTTGGAACTCTGCATTCAGATGCTTATATCTTTCCTTTTCTCCTTTGCTTTTCACTTCTCTTTTGTTCACAGCTATTGGTAAGGCCTCTCCAGACAGGCATTTTGCTTTTTTGCATTTCTCTTCCATAGGGATGGTCTTGATCTCTCTCTCCTGTACAATGTCATGAACCTTAGTCCATAGTTCATCAGGCACTCTATCTATCAGATCTAGGCCCTTAAATCTATTTCTCACTTCCACTGTATAATCATAAGGAATTCAATTGAGGTCATACCTGAATGGTGTAGCGGTTTTCCCTACTTTCCTCAATTTAAGTCTGAATTTGGTAATAAGGAGTTCATGATCTGAGCCACAGTCAGCTCCTGGTCTTGTTTTTGTTGACTGTGTAGAGCTTCTCCAACTTTGGCCGCAAAGAATATAATCAATCTGATTTTGGTGTTGACCATCTGGTGATGTCCATGTGTAGAGTCTTTTCTTGTGTTGTTGGAAGAGGGTGTTTGCTATGATCAGTGCATTTTCTTGGCAAAGTTCAATTAGTCTTTGCCCTGCTTCATTCCGCATTCCAAGGCCATATTTGCCTGTTAGTCCAGGTGTTTCTTGACTTCCTACTTTTGCATTCCAGTCCCCTATACCCTTCCCTAAATCAATCACTATTGATCCCCCTGGTAACAGACACACAACCACAAGGTAACTACTGGAGGAGGGGATAGTTCCCCAAGGGAAAATCAACACCTATGTTACCAAGGTAAGGGACTTAAGGGTAAATGGATGTTGAGTAGCAACAACAACAAATGCCCACTAGCAGGAATTAGAATTAATGCTTTGTCCCCATCAAAAGACTAAGATTTCTAACCTAGAAAAAACATAAGACTGGGGCAGGGGTGGCAAAAATGAAAGCCGTTTACAGATATTTTAAAGTTTGTCATAAGAAAAAAGGCAAGAGGAAGACTTGATCCTGTGGCTCAAGTGATGATAATAACAACAATAACAACACTGCTAATATTTACTTGTTTCTGAGTAAACCAGAGAATTTCATTTCTAGTTTGAGCTGAAAAACAACTACTTAGTTCATTACATCTACTATGTTATAATAATTATGTTATTATGTATAATAATTATCATTACTATTTGCTAATTAATTAAACACTCATTATTTCATCTAATCCTCAAAAACCTTTATGACACTATTACTATCCTTGCTTTATAGTTGTGGAAATCCAATTATAGAGGTTAAGTACCTTGTCCAAGGAAACACAATTAAGTGGTTGAGCAAGGATTCAAACCCAGACACTTCAAAGGCCGCAGATTTCAACCACATACTATTTGCCTACACAAAGAACAAAATCAGAATAATAGGGAGGCAGATAACATATACAAAACAATCAGCAGTTAAAATATCAGGAAATTAGATGAAATTGAGACGTGATAGATCACTAAAGAAAAATGAAAACTTCAAGCATTATGCAATTGAAAACAATCACTTTCAAGATCCCTAAGGATCCTTCCAACTTGAATACTGTAAACATCTAGTATACAAAAATTTTTGGCCTAGACTGAAGCAAAAGGGAATTTATTATTACTTCAGTTAAAAAAAAAAACTTGTCCTAACTGAAAAAGTTGAATTATTAAAGTTCACCTTAGGAGTTAGAAATGAAGAATTTTAGTAATCTACCTACTATACCTAAATATTTTCCAGAAACTTTCAAGTACAATGTAACAAATGAAACTGTCATGCTTTTGCACTTTTTTCAATGTTTCCTTCTTTCATTAACCATATCTTATCAATTCCTCAGTTCTATAGTCTTTCTTCAAAATATTTCCCATAACCAACCTTGCCTTTCCATTTGTAACTACTTGTTCAGGCCCTAAGAACTGCACACCTATAGCAACAGATTTACAAGATTCACTTTATATTGCCTCTCAGCATCCAGATCTGCTTTCATCCATTCAATACAAAATCATCAAATTATCAGTTCCCTGAAATAATGCTTTTATTGTGTCACTTATCAATTCCAAACTCAGTAACTCCACCAATACAGGCAGAGCTGGGTTATCCCAGTGCCAGAGGCTTCCAGAATGCAATGAAGCACAGAATAGGCCAAATGCTCTAGGAGCTGGCACTTCTACTAGAAGTTGTGCTGCTCAGCTTGCACTGTCTAATACAAGAAGAAAACACAAAATTCTGAGCTAGAAAGGCTGAGGCTGAAGTGAGGGAAGGCCAAAGCATCATATCTTACAAAAAATATGCACTGTATGGTACCCAGTAATTATTACAATGACTGAAATAAACTTTTTCTAAGACTCAATTTTCTCATCTATAAAGGACAGGTGATAATAGTACCACCCATCTCCAAAAAGCATTTGTTTTGAGGATGAAACATAATCATGAAACACATTACAAACAACAAAATGACATTTTAAAAAAATGACATGAACCTTGCACCTTATTTTATATCTTTGGATATGTTCTAGTGTCTCCCAGTTTAGAGTCTATGGGAACTTGAACAGAATTTGTATCCATTGTTCTAAGAAAACTGTATAAATCTTAATTATGTTGAATTGGTTCATGGTGCTTTTCAGGTCTACTATTTTAAATAAAGAAATAAAAGATTAGAAAGATATCTTCCTCTCTAAAGAACATGAATACTAACAATGTAATGTCAATTTTCTTATTTACCTTTTTCTATTCAATAAAGTTGGGAGATTATTTATTTTTCCTCATGGAATTTAACAAAGCCACTTCCATGCTGTACTTTTTTCCATAAGGACCTTTCTATCAGCAGTCAGCAATCTGAAAGTTGAAAGTCAGATATTAAACCTTAAACAGGAAAAGCAAAATGAGTGAGTAAACAAAAGAGATAGAGATTAGGATATATCTAAAATTCCCAGACTGCTACCAAACCCTCCAGGTTTCGCTTCTCAACCTTGCCAAAGGTTAAGAACAAATACCTACAAAATAAGGAATACAGGATAAAGCTTTAGAAACAAGGAGCAAATTATATCATAGACTAAAGATATTTGCATTGGTTAATATCCCTCAACAGAAAGACATTCACATCATGCTGAAGAAATCAAATCTGGCCAAAATAAAACCCAAGAGTGTAGTTGATTTTCTAAGGATGAAACCTACAAAATCAAGCTGAGAAATTTAAGAAATAAATATTAATTTACTTAAAAGTGACTATAACAAACACACTGCATATTAACACAAATACTTTTATGAAAAACAGCTGTATTTTCCAAAACAAAAATTTAGAGGATGGCACTGTTTTCCATTTTTGCAAATCTTATTAATTTTAATACCTGTGTTCAGAGGCAGCTGGATTCCCTTATCTGCTTCTGTATTCAATCTGTTATACTACCTTGTTCTGGTGAAGTGAGGAAAATCTAACTTCATAGGATGTTAATATTAATAGGTACATGGTAAAGGGAAGGCCTTGTAGAACCCTTACTCCATTAGTGAAGGAATGCAAAGTGGAAAACCTATAATGGTAGTAGGAGGCAAGCAGGTTTCATGTGTGAGTTGGAAGGCAGTGGAACTCTGTATCTTACCAACCAAATTAACCATCAACCTTTGGCATACTATCAGAGTCCATAGGAACAGTTTCAGTTTTAATTTTCTTTCTTTAGTAGTTCTAGTTTTAAAAAATGATATTTTATGAATTCTATTGTTTACAAGAGATCTTCAAACAACAAAGGGAAAATTTACTTATTACTTTAAAATAGAATAAAACTCATTCTATCTTGTAATTACTGTGTGAGCCCATAGAATACTTTTTATAAATCTAAGATACATTATGGAATCTGAGTGGTATTATTTTCCCTGCACCTTAAAATATTTTGCTAATTCCTTCATCATAGGTGTTATTTCACTGCTGAGCATCAATATTTCCCAACTATGCTTTAAAAAAAAAAAAAAACTAAAATAATAAAACAGAAGAATGATTTAACTGCCTAGAAGGATAATGCAAAAGTGAAATACATCATCACTAATACATTATGCTTTGCTTTCTCCTCTTCTTTTGAGTTTTCCTATTGTTTGGCACAAAATACTGCATCAGCTTCCAAAAAAGGTATAAAAGACTGGAGGCATTATCTTTGTAGTCTGTGTTAGGAAGGAAAGACTTTACTTCTACTCTTTTAGAATGCAATATCTGTGGCCTGTGAATTAAATTAACAAAAGACAAGTCAACAGGAGAAAAAAACACATTAATTTTTATTAATATTTACATACACTAGAGTTCACAGAAAAGAAGTAAAACTCAAAGAAGCAGTTAGATTCAGAGTATATATCATTTAAACAAAGGAAAGGGAATTGGGGCTTTAAGAGACAATAAATTGGGGGCGGGGGAAGATTAGCAACTATGTGGTAGAACTAATGGAAGATAAGGGTTATTTTAGTTGAGTCTGTTTATGCAAACTTATCTCAGTATCAACTCTCCATCTTAAATATTAAGAGTCACTCTTCTCTTTCTGGCAGGGTGATGGGAAAACCTTCAAAAAAGAAATGTATGCCCTGATTTTAGGCAGTTGATGTGGGAGGCAGAGGGAGGGGGTTGGTGGTGACTCTTACTGCAATTCCACATTTGTTGATTCTCAATTACCCTCCACTCAAAATAATCCATTTGTCAAAGTGGCATATTTTAGGGGGCAGAACCTTTCATCAGCTTCGAGTTTTCATTGACTATGGTTAAGAACACAGAACTTGGGAGCTTCACTGGTAGTAGCTCAGTGGTAAAGCATCCACTTGCCAACTTAGGAGCCATAGGCTGGATCCTTGGTCCAGAAAGATCCCACATGCCACTGAGCAACAAAGTCCATGTGCCACAACTACTGAGCCTGTGCTCTAGAGCCTGAAACCTCAACTACTGAAGCCCATGTGACCCAGGTTCAGCAACAAGAGAAGCCACTGCAATGAGAAGCCCACACACCACAACCGGAGACCAGCCCCCACTCAGTGAAACTAGAGAAAAAGCCCTCGAAGCAACAATGGTCCAACATAGCCAACAAATAAAGAACTCAGAACTTTAATTTTCTGTCCATAACTGAACAGATGAAAACTGACAGAGGAGATATTTCAAAATTATTACATGAACCTAAAGAAGCACTTCAGACTGTAATAATGACAGTGAAATCTGAGAACTCTCAGGCTAGTCTAGATTAGACTAAGTCCCTAGACAGATTTTCTCAAACTCAAAAACGAGTAAACAATATATTTCTAAAAACTAAAAGGAAATACAGTATTCTCATTTAGCAGGAAAGGCTTCATCATGCAAAATTTTTATAAGAATGCAAAAGGACATGTGACAGTATTCTTTCATCTTTCATGTCTGTGGGCTAAAATTTAACTTGATACAGTTCTTACGTGGAGATGTATACAATGGTGACTAAAAAGAAACAGGCAATGCAGAGAATTTTTTAATTCATTGGATTATTCTAATACTACTACTAAGTCGCTTCAGTTGTGTCCGACTCTGTGCGACTCCATAGATCGCAACCCACCAGGCTCCCCTGTCCCTGGGATTCTCCAGGCAAGAATACTGGAGTGGGTTGACATTTTCTTCTCCAGTGCATGAAAGTGAAGTCAAAGTGAAGTCGCACAGTCATCTCCAACTCTCAGCGACCCCATGGACTGTAGCCCACCAGGCTCCTCCGTCCATGGGATTTTCCAGGCAAGAGTACTGGAGTGGGGTGCCATTGCCTTCTCCAGGATTATTCTAATTGGTGTCTACAAATCTAAAACTGGAAATACTGTGCAATTAGGAAGTAAAGATGGCCATCTTCCCTTCAGCAAAATGTTGAATCATGCAAGTTTTCAAAAAATTCTTGAAGAATTGCATTCAAGGATGCACACTGCAAAAAGAAGACCCAGAAGGAATGATAAGAACAAACCTACTAGGGAAATATTTGAAATCTCAAATCACTATGTTCCAGATTCATGTATGACAGTTGAAGAATTAGTCATATGCAGACAATGTTGCCTATTTTAAGTAAACTTCAAACCTGGAAAACACAGACTAAAACTCTAGGCAACTTATGACAGTGTAACACTGTAAGCTTGAAAAATTCATGGAGTGATTCAGAAAAAGGATGAGAGCAGAACCAAGAACATCTCAAGAACTAACAATAGAATCTGAAAATTCTATCAGAAATACAACTTCTGACAAATTTTTTGTAAGTTTAGAATTGGCTTAGTATTATCTATCAAGAAACTTTCCTTAGTTGGCAGTATCAGAAAGAACAAGGTTGAACTTCTGTGAAATTTCACAAAGGAAAAGCAAGAGAAGCTAACTGCATATAATCTGGTTTTCAAACATATTTAATAATGATTCTTCCTGCCCTAAGAAAAATTAGTACTCTCAGAACTTCCCTGGTGGTCCCATGGTTAAGAATCCACCTTCTAACTCAGGGGACGTGGGATCAGTCCCTGGGTGGAAGACTAAGATCCCAGATGCCACAACTAGAGAAAGCCCACACACTACACAACCAAAAAATTTAAATATATAAAATAATTTTAAAATTAAAAAAACAACTTAGAACTCTTCTCAGCTCAATGCATTCTCAAGTATCAATAAATTTTTTTAAACCCTGTATAAGTTAACTTGGAGAGAGTTATACAAAAAGACTAAAGGAGGGATAGATATTAAGAAAGTCAGGACCTATCCACGAGCTGAACAACACAGGGTTTAGGCCCTGCTCAGTTGAAAATCAGTGCGTAATTGTTGGCACCTCTGTATGCATGATTTCAAATACGTGGATTCAACCCAACTGCTGATCATATAATACTGCAGCATTTTTACTGAAAAAGAAAATCCACGTGGACCTGAAGTTCAAACTCATGTTGTTCAAGGGTCAACTATACTTAAAAATAGCAATGGCACCCCACTCCAGTACTCTTGCCTGGAAAATCCCATGGACAGAGGAGCCTGCTAGGCTGCAGTCCATGGGGTCGCTGAGGGTCAGACATAACTGAGCAACTTCACTTTCACTTTTCACTTTCATGCATTGGAGAAGGAAAAGGCAACCCACTCCAGTGTTCTTGCCTGGAGAATCCCAGGGATGAGGGAGCCTGATAGGCTACCATCTATGGGGTCCGCACAGAGTCAGACATGACTGAAGTGACTTAGCAGCAGCATACTTAAAAAATGACTTGAAGATGATGGCCTATGACTAATATTACTACCATTATATGAAAAAAGCTTCAATTACAAAACCATAAGTTACCAAGAATATCCTCATGCAACTAGGATAAGCACTATGGGAATTAGTGAGAATTGTATCTCACCCTCTAACCAAAATATTCTAAGGTCTAAGTGGGAAGAATAAAGGAAGATGCTCTTTGTGTGAATAAAAAACAAAAAAAAAATCATGTTACAAATACAGTATTTGTCAAAAGAACTCATATGTGATGCGTATTAATTGTAGGCATAGTATTTAATTAGATGCATGAAATGTATTTTTTATTTCTTATTTCTAAGTACACACAAATAAATGTTATGTTGAAATTCTTATTAAAAGTTGAAATAAGTTGTTTTACATTATTTCTTTGCTGCTTAGTCATTCAGTCATGTCCAACTTTTTGCAACCCCATGGACTGAACCCCACCAGGCTCCTCCATCCATGGGATTTCCTAAGCAAGAATACTAGAGTGGGTTATCATTTCCTTCTCTAGGGGATCTTCCCAACCCAGGGATTGAACCTGCATCTTCTGCACTGGCTGGCAGGTTCTTTACCACTGAGTCTGTAATTTGTATTCAAATTACATGATGATATATTCTAATTGGTGTCTACAAATCTAAAACTGGAAATACTGTGCAATTAGGAAGTAAAGATGGCCATCTTCCCTTCAGCAAAATGTTGAATCATGCAAGTTTTCAAAAAATTCTTGAAGAATTGCATTCAAGGATGCACACTGCAAAAAGAAGACCCAGAAGGAATGATAAGAACAAACCTACTAGGGAAATATTTGAAATCTCAAATCACTATGTTCCAGATTCATGTATGACAGTTGAAGAATTAGTCATATGCAGACAATGTTGCCTATTTTAAGTAAACTTCAAACCTGGAAAACACAGACTAAAACTCTAGGCAACTTATGACAGTGTAACACTGTAAGCTTGAAAAATTCATGGAGTGATTCAGAAAAAGGATGAGAGCAGAACCAAGAACATCTCAAGAACTAACAATAGAATCTGAAAATTCTATCAGAAATACAACTTCTGACAAATTTTTTGTAAGTTTAGAATTGGCTTAGTATTATCTATCAAGAAACTTTCCTTAGTTGGCAGTATCAGAAAGAACAAGGTTGAACTTCTGTGAAATTTCACAAAGGAAAAGCAAGAGAAGCTAACTGCATATAATCTGGTTTTCAAACATATTTAATAATGATTCTTCCTGCCCTAAGAAAAATTAGTACTCTCAGAACTTCCCTGGTGGTCCCATGGTTAAGAATCCACCTTCTAACTCAGGGGACGTGGGATCAGTCCCTGGGTGGAAGACTAAGATCCCAGATGCCACAACTAGAGAAAGCCCACACACTACACAACCAAAAAATTTAAATATATAAAATAATTTTAAAATTAAAAAAACAACTTAGAACTCTTCTCAGCTCAATGCATTCTCAAGTATCAATAAATTTTTTTAAACCCTGTATAAGTTAACTTGGAGAGAGTTATACAAAAAGACTAAAGGAGGGATAGATATTAAGAAAGTCAGGACCTATCCACGAGCTGAACAACCAGGGTTTAGGCCCTGCTCAGTTGAAAATCAGTGCGTAATTGTTGGCACCTCTGTATGCATGATTTCAAATACGTGGATTCAACCCAACTGCTGATCATATAATACTGCAGCATTTTTACTGAAAAAGAAAATCCACGTGGACCTGAAGTTCAAACTCATGTTGTTCAAGGGTCAACTATACTTAAAAATAGCAATGGCACCCCACTCCAGTACTCTTGCCTGGAAAATCCCATGGACAGAGGAGCCTGCTAGGCTGCAGTCCATGGGGTCGCTGAGGGTCAGACATAACTGAGCAACTTCACTTTCACTTTTCACTTTCATGCATTGGAGAAGGAAAAGGCAACCCACTCCAGTGTTCTTGCCTGGAGAATCCCAGGGATGAGGGAGCCTGATAGGCTACCATCTATGGGGTCCGCACAGAGTCAGACATGACTGAAGTGACTTAGCAGCAGCATACTTAAAAAATGACTTGAAGATGATGGCCTATGACTAATATTACTACCATTATATGAAAAAAGCTTCAATTACAAAACCATAAGTTACCAAGAATATCCTCATGCAACTAGGATAAGCACTATGGGAATTAGTGAGAATTGTATCTCACCCTCTAACCAAAATATTCTAAGGTCTAAGTGGGAAGAATAAAGGAAGATGCTCTTTGTGTGAATAAAAAACAAAAAAAAAATCATGTTACAAATACAGTATTTGTCAAAAGAACTCATATGTGATGCGTATTAATTGTAGGCATAGTATTTAATTAGATGCATGAAATGTATTTTTTATTTCTTATTTCTAAGTACACACAAATAAATGTTATGTTGAAATTCTTATTAAAAGTTGAAATAAGTTGTTTTACATTATTTCTTTGCTGCTTAGTCATTCAGTCATGTCCAACTTTTTGCAACCCCATGGACTGAACCCCACCAGGCTCCTCCATCCATGGGATTTCCTAAGCAAGAATACTAGAGTGGGTTATCATTTCCTTCTCTAGGGGATCTTCCCAACCCAGGGATTGAACCTGCATCTTCTGCACTGGCTGGCAGGTTCTTTACCACTGAGTCTGTAATTTGTATTCAAATTACATGATGATATAAAATTATATAAAATAGTTTAAAATGTTTAAAAAAATAATTCCTTTTGATCTAGAAAATAAAAACTGATAATAATTTTTCCTAGTATAATGAGAATTGAAAGAATCCTT
>SJYC01015027.1:0-21246 GCA_006408675.1 Madoqua kirkii
ATTTCCTAAGCAAGAATACTAGAGTGGGTTATCATTTCCTTCTCTAGGGGATCTTCCCAACCCAGGGATTGAACCTGCATCTTCTGCACTGGCTGGCAGGTTCTTTACCACTGAGTCTGTAATTTGTATTCAAATTACATGATGATATAAAATTATATAAAATAGTCTAAATGTTTAAAAAAATAATTCCTTTTGATGTAGAAAATAAAGATTGATAATAATTTTTCCTGGTATAATGAGAATTAAAAGAATCCTTAAAACAACCACTTTACAAAAATCAATACAAATTTCAAGCACACATTTTTGATAGAAGTTACCAAGTAAATCAAGTCATTATATATATCTTTAAAACAATTTGACTGAAAAATCAAGTATTTTTGAGTATTCTAAAGCAGGAAAAATAAACTATTCAGGACTATATACTGAATTAATGAGTAATTACTGAGTAATTAATAAATATTTCTCATCATTCAAAAGTTATTTCTGAAATAACAAAATATGTTGTCCACAATCTTCAATTTCCTGTCATCTAAAAATATCATTTACTTTCTAAAAATTGGTATTCCATGTAGGTATAGCCCCTGCCCAATTACTATAGAAAAAGAAATCTTGGTATAGTTCTAAATAAAAAAAGAACAGTGTGGTAAAGAAGTACACAAAATGATTTATTCATTTTCTTTGACCTCCTCGCCCCTACTAAGAAAGCCAATGCTGAGTAGTAAAACACTGGAGCAGATAGCCTAACTGGAAATAATGAGTTTAAACGGGAAAGCTGTGGTTTATAATCTTTCAACACTGAACTTTCTATTTCTCAAAGCCCACCATTGCTATAGGGATCTTGAGCAAACTTTCAAAGGAAGCAAAGTCTAATATCTACTTTCTGTCTCCTCTTCCCTATCCACTGTAGGCTCTGATGCCAACTGGAGCAGCAATTCCAAGATCCCTAAACGAGGTTAAGTCAGTTCTATCCTTCAAAGCTGCTCCCCTCCATTCTCAAACATCCACTTCTACAGGACTGCTCTCTACTGTGTTATCAGATCACTGCAGTTAAATTCATACCAAATACTAGTGCCAAAATATCAGCCCACAGATTATCTGCTAATTGCAAAGGGAAATGCTTACAATGGACAGATAGTCTATCACCATCATACCCAAGAGATCAAATTTAGGATTACCAACAGGATAACACCACTTTATGTGCAGTTGTATAATGTGCAGCACACTGCATGACTTGTCTAGTATTTTTGCCAAAATTATTTAGCCTGATCTACTCAAGCCTTTTAGACCTAATTCAAGTTTATAGACAATATAGGGAATACAGGATACAGTTAAACCCCATGACGAAGAAACTGTCAGTAAAATACAGAATGTAGGTTATTCTACAAGCCTATGGCCTGGTCTCTTCAAAATGTCAATGGCATTAAAAAAAAAAAAAAAAAAAAGAAACTACACTAAATTAAAAGAAACTAACACAAATGGAATGCATGATTGGATACTGGTTCCAAAATAAATGACTAAAGAGAAAATTTGAGGACAACAAGGAACATATGAAGAACATGAGAATACATACTACCTACACACATTATATTATCACGGGTTGCTGCTGCTGCTGCTGCTAAGTCCCTTTAGTCATGTCCGACTCTGTGCAACCCCATAGATGGCAGCCCACCAGGCTCCCCTTTCCCTGGGATTCTCCAGCCAAAAACATTGGAGTGAGTTGCCATTTCCTTCTCCAATGCATGCATGCATCCATCCTCAGTCGCTCCAGTTGTGTTCAACCCTGTGCAACCCTATGGACAGCAGCCCACCAGGCTCCTCTGTCCACCGGATTCTCTAGACAAGGATACTATCAGGGATTATGTAGGAATTATTAACTTTAAGTGTGATTATGATAGTCTATACATACTGACATATATACAGTACTTAAGTGTGAACCGCCATGATGTATGAAATATCCTTTGAAAATGTTCACCAAAAATAACCCTGAGATAAGTAGATAAAGCAAATGTGGCAAAATAGTAACAACTGTAAAAACTAGGTAGAAATATGAGGGCTCAACCGGGCTATTCAATCAACTCTTCAATGGTGGGGTCGGGGGGAAGAATAACATGAAAACTTACATTAACAGAAAGTTATAGAGCTAAGAAATGAACTCTTAAAAATGCAACGGAAAGGGCAACTGAATATTCTTTCTTAAATTTTGCAGGTGTGCCTATGCTCTTTTCCTCACTCACCTCATTCTCACACAAAAAAATTAAACAGTTAATTGCATACTCAATGAGGAATAAGAAGACCTAACATTCAAGAAATGGCTCTATCGCTTCCTAGCCATGACTTCATTCAAGACTTCTCACCGTGATTTCTCCTTCTTCACCTGCAAAATCAGTTCCAGCATCACAGATCACTGTAGAAGGGATTAGGAGATACGTATCGGAAGGTGGTAGCAGTGATCGATACAAATGCAGGACACAATTATACTGGTATTTGTACTGATATTTTAAAACACTGAGAGCACAAAGCCCCAATTTAATTCTCTAAGCACATCAGCGCCTTGGTCACAGGCACCGTAAGTTTCTGCTTAAAGACAGCCCGAATAGGAAAACCAATCCTCCAAAGCAGGACTTCTCACAACTGCAGAGGTGGCTTTTGTGCTTTCAATCGTCCTGTTTCAATTTTTTAATGCTTTAATGCCGCTAAAAGACGTCAAATTCTTAATACACAGTTACAAACTGAAAACAATAAATAAATCAGGTTTAGATTCAAAGAATTTTTTTTTTAACTAACAACTCCTGGTAAACAAAGAGAACCCCCCCCCCTCCACCCGACGAAGATCTCGCGTGCTTGCAGAAGCGGGTTCGCTTTGACGTTTCTACTCTCTAGTCAACCGTTCCATAAAAACGTTAACACTTTGAAATAAGTCGGGAATGCCGAACTCCCTCCATCTCTAGAGCAGGATAAAACCTCAGAATGAGATCATTCTTTCCATCTCAGAAGTGGAACCTGCAAGCTCCGTTAGGAAATTGTGTATCAAGTCCACGTTTCTCCTCAGCGCCCCTCTCCTGTAGACAATAACGGGACGTCTAGGACAGAGCGGGGAAGCCCTCTGACAAGAAGGCGGATGTGAGCGGGGAATGACCGGTCACCTGGGCGGCGGAACCTGGGCCCTAAGGCCCACGAGGCCTCAAGGATCGGCAGCCCCTTTGGTCTCTCTGCCTCCGACTGACGAGACTCAGGGGAGAGCCGAAGCGAGAGGCGCACGGGTTCCTGGCAAACAGCAGCACAAAATATACGGAAGGCCAAGGGAGGAGCCTCCAGAGAGAAAAACCCAAACCAGGCCAGGGGCAAATAAGCCCTGGGGCGCGAGGCGGGGCGGGAAGGCGACAGTGGCGGCCTGCGCGGCCCCGGCCCGCCACCCGGAGTCTGCTGCCGCGTCGCGCCGGTGTCCCTCCCCCGCCGGGGCCGGCGCAAGATGGCGGTGCGGCCGTCGCCGCGCAGCCGGTCCCCACCCCCGAGCCCTGGGCGCTCTCGGCGACCCGCGCCGGCCTCGACACCCCCAGCCCAGCGCCCCCGGAGTGAGGCGGCGCAGGCCGCGCGGGAGGGCCTCTGCCTGCTACAACGCGGGGCGGGCGTGGGCGGGCGGGGGCGGGGGGCGCTTACCGTGAGCGGAGCGGATCGGCCTGACTGGGGCCCTGAGGAGGAGGAGAAAGAGGAGGAGGAAAAGGAGGAGCACGAAAAACTACACGGCGGCGACGGCGGCGGCTCCCATTGCGGAGCAGGCGGCCGAGCCGTGGGCAGGGGGGGCTCTCGTGGAGTCAGCGCGCTGCCTCATGGGTAGGCTCCGGGTCAGCCTCGGCGCGTCCGGACTCCCTTTCTTCTAGCCGACGCGGGAGGCGGGCGCGGGCATGTGCACCGCGTCGCGAGCCCTCGAAGGATCCGGCGGCTCTCCACGAGCGAGCAGCCGCAGATTGCCAGGGACTGGGTCGGGGTCGGAGCGGTCGTGGGTGCCACCTACTCGCTGGCCAGCAATCCCGAAATCAGGGCCGCATCGAATCTGAAGACGTGGAAACGCGAGTTCCAGGACCTCCCTGTGTGTAACAGCTAGTTTTCCGTAAGCTTGAAAAGTAAGAAGGTCTAACAAGAGAGGCGCCATTAAAAAGAAGTACTGTGCCTGAGCGGAGACGACACACAAGATGAGAAAAAGAAGTAGAGAAGGTTCATTTTAATAATTGGTTAATTTTGCCAGATTTGTTTCAAACACGCGGTTTTTGCTTCCGTCTCCTTTAATTCCTAGCTTCCATGGGTGCTTGTAATAACTTAAAAAACGAAAATAAGTACAAAAGATACGTGCATTTACAAGAACACCTGCTAAGATACTGGTTGCACAAATACTTGCAAAACATTGTACCAATCTGTAAGGAAAGTTTCTTCTCCCAATTTTCCTCAAAAGATCGATGACAGTAGTGATCTAACTCTCAGGAGCGATCTGAATTAGTGATCTGCCTCGTTAGATCCTTAATTACACCAATCACTGCACTCACCATTCAGCCACTGGATCCTACTAATTCTTCTTGCATATTTGAATCAATTTCTTCTTTCTCAACCAGACTGCCCCCAGCGTTTCTCTAGCGTTTATCGTTACAGTTTTTTCCTTATTGATTACCACTCCCAGGTCAGTCTTTCCTCTCCAAACCACTTGAATTAGCCCTCGAAACCTGGAATGGCTACAGACGACTATGACCGGCTCCTCTTCCAGCTGGGCCAGGGACAGTCTACCCAGCTTTCCCTTTCTTGTAGGCACTGAAAATAAGCTTTATAGGAAAAGACAGAATAAGCAAAACGACAAACGTGGAAAGCTGAAAGTTCAAAAATCTTGGGGCATTCTTAACTCATATTTCAAATTTGTTCATAATGGTTAGCAAAGGGTGTTACAGTATGACAGTGAACTTAAGATTTCAGTCTGTATTCTAGTCTGGTCCTCAGTTTGCAGAGACAGAAACTTAATGTTGTTCACCTCCAGAGCTAATTTAAATCCAGTGGAATGATTTATGCCAACTAAACTTACTAAAGACTGATGTATAAACAAAAAATACTATTTATTCCTCCTCCGCCTCTGGTGAAAAACTGCGATGAAAACCAGAAAACTGTGTACACAATGTTTCCATGAGAAGCCACGCTTTAAAGGTTATCTGGTGAGAATATGAAATCAACAAACTGGATGATGTATTTCACTATTCATCCTCAAAACTCCAGGCTCAGATCTAGAACACAACTGTCTTGGTTCTCTTGACACTGTCCACACCTTTCCATCATTTTTAAGTGCTTCCTTTACATTCTGTACATGCTAAGTATCCTCATAGTACTCATTCTCCTTAAGGGAGATCATATGCCACTCTTCCCTAACTGTAATGGGTATAAGTGATTTCCCACCTCTTCCACAATTCCATTGTGTTCACCCAAATTTGAGCAGAATAATCACCCCAACTCCAAGACTATTGCCTCTAACTTAAAACGATCAGAATACCCTTCTCTCCCTTGAACCAGTTACTGTTTCATAAATCAGTCAGGGTAAAGACCAGGACTTTTGTTTGATTGTGAACAAAAGAGAAGTTCTTTCTTTCCCGGGATGATGTGGCATTAGAATGTGAATACCAGAAGAGGTACAGCCTTTCCCATGTGTATGCTACTGAGAGCCAACTGAAAGTAAAGCTAACGTGCAGGAGGAATGGCTGGGCAAATATATCATAGAAAAAGTAAGTCAATCCCTGAGAGCATCATAAACCTCCAAAATCAAACCTAACCTGAATCCCATTCTACTGCTAGACTTCTCTGTTGTATGAGCTAATGAATTCCCTTTTTTGTTTAGGCTAAAGGGGTCCAAAATAAGCCACTGTGGCATAAAAATTATTTTTAGTTAAATGTGTTAAGTTCCTGAAATCCCTTATCTAACTAAAAGCAGAACCTCCCAAAAGAAGTCAATTGTCACATATCTCCTCCCAGGAAGCAACTAAGGAAGACTGACTCATCGCTGAAGTCTATGAGAAATGTCACTGCACCTAAACAGATATTATCACAAAACCATCATATCTTCTATCTAGTCTCTTAAGAACCCATTTATCTTTCCTGAAAGTCATTTGTTTTCCTGTAAATGCCCTCTCTCCCCCAACCCACTTATAAGAAGTTGTTTTCATACAAGTGCCTTTCTCCACCTCTCCTTTGTCTATTAAAATAGTATATAAGCCCCAAATTTTAGCTACCCCTTTGAGTCACATCTCTTTGTGAACTCCCATAAAGCGGTATATGTTTAAAATCTTTTCTCTTGCTCACCTGTCTTTTGTCACTTTAATTTGTGCAAGTGTGTGCAGTTGTTCAGTCATGTCTAAGTCTTAGTGACCCCATGGAATGTAGCCCGCCAGGCTCCTGTCCATGAAAATTTCCAGGCAAAAACAATGGAGTAGTGTTGCCATTTCCTCCTCCAGAGGATCTTCCTAGCCCAGGGATTGAACCTGTGTCTCCTGCGGCTTCTGCACTGGCTGGCAAATTCTTTACCACTAAGCAACCTGGGTGGAGAAGGCAATGGCACCCCACTTTAGTATTCTTGCCTAGAAAACCCCATGGACGGAGGAGCCTGGTAGGCTGCAGTCCATGGGGTCACTGAGGGTCAGACATGACTGAGCAACTTCACTTTCACTTTTCACTTTCATGCATTGGAGAAGGAAATGGCAACTCACTCCAGTATTCTTGTCTGGAGAATCCCAGGCATAGAGGAGCCTGGTGGTCTACCGTCTAGGGGGTTGCACAGAGTCAGACACGACTGAAGTGATTTGGCGGCAGCAGCAGAGCTACCTGGGAAGCCCAATTTAACTTGCAGACCCCTCCAAAACTAAATATAAAAGAGTAGAGAAACTGGCTTTCCTATTGAGCAACTTCACTTTCACTTTTCACTTTCATGCATTGGAGAAGGAAATGGCAACTCACTCCAGTATTCTTGTCTGGAGAATCCCAGGCATAGAGGAGCCTGGTGGTCTACCGTCTAGGGGGTTGCACAGAGTCAGACACGACTGAAGTGATTTGGCGGCAGCAGCAGAGCTACCTGGGAAGCCCAATTTAACTTGCAGACCCCTCCAAAACTAAATATAAAAGAGTAGAGAAACTGGCTTTCCTACCTGAAAAAAACACTATTAGTTGGTTTTCTTTATCTGCAACCGAAAGCATCCTAACGGTAGGGACAAGGATAAATATTTGCCATCTTATTTTCCTTTGTGTATCCAGGAAATCCACATTTCCTAGCTCCCTTACTTTTACTTCAGGCTGTGTGACTGTTTCTGGCCAGTGGAATATAAACAGAAGCAGTGATTGCCTAATCTAAACCTGATCCTTAAAACCTCCAGTGATTTATAGTTCTTTTTTGTTTTTCATACATTGCTGGGTCGTATATGGAAAACTCTGAGGAACTAAGGAATGGCAGTAATATTAAATTGAAAGACCCTGGGTCTCTTAATAATTGCACAGAGCCCATTCACTTCATCAATTCTCATTGTACTGTTTACAGCAAAACATACACCTTTATTAGGTTAAGACACTAGAATTTTAGACTTGTTGGTTACACTAGTAACAATCACCTATCCTGATTAATAATAGAAATGGTGGTCTACTGTAACAAAAATCTAAAATATATTGCATTAGTTTAGCAGAGCAGTCATGTAGGAAATAATGAAACGTTCAGTTCAGCTTCATGGGTAGGCTCCGGGTCAGCCTCGGCGCGTCCGGACTCCCTTTCTTCTAGCCGACGCGGGAGGCGGGCGCGGGCATGTGCACCGCGTCGCGAGCCCTCGAAGGATCCGGCGGCTCTCCACGAGCGAGCAGCCGCAGATTGCCAGGGACTGGGTCGGGGTCGGAGCGGTCGTGGGTGCCACCTACTCGCTGGCCAGCAATCCCGAAATCAGGGCCGCATCGAATCTGAAGACGTGGAAACGCGAGTTCCAGGACCTCCCTGTGTGTAACAGCTAGTTTTCCGTAAGCTTGAAAAGTAAGAAGGTCTAACAAGAGAGGCGCCATTAAAAAGAAGTACTGTGCCTGAGCGGAGACGACACACAAGATGAGAAAAAGAAGTAGAGAAGGTTCATTTTAATAATTGGTTAATTTTGCCAGATTTGTTTCAAACACGCGGTTTTTGCTTCCGTCTCCTTTAATTCCTAGCTTCCATGGGTGCTTGTAATAACTTAAAAAACGAAAATAAGTACAAAAGATACGTGCATTTACAAGAACACCTGCTAAGATACTGGTTGCACAAATACTTGCAAAACATTGTACCAATCTGTAAGGAAAGTTTCTTCTCCCAATTTTCCTCAAAAGATCGATGACAGTAGTGATCTAACTCTCAGGAGCGATCTGAATTAGTGATCTGCCTCGTTAGATCCTTAATTACACCAATCACTGCACTCACCATTCAGCCACTGGATCCTACTAATTCTTCTTGCATATTTGAATCAATTTCTTCTTTCTCAACCAGACTGCCCCCAGCGTTTCTCTAGCGTTTATCGTTACAGTTTTTTCCTTATTGATTACCACTCCCAGGTCAGTCTTTCCTCTCCAAACCACTTGAATTAGCCCTCGAAACCTGGAATGGCTACAGACGACTATGACCGGCTCCTCTTCCAGCTGGGCCAGGGACAGTCTACCCAGCTTTCCCTTTCTTGTAGGCACTGAAAATAAGCTTTATAGGAAAAGACAGAATAAGCAAAACGACAAACGTGGAAAGCTGAAAGTTCAAAAATCTTGGGGCATTCTTAACTCATATTTCAAATATTGTTCATAATGGTTAGCAAAGGGTGTTACAGTATGACAGTGAACTTAAGATTTCAGTCTGTATTCTAGTCTGGTCCTCAGTTTGCAGAGACAGAAACTTAATGTTGTTCACCTCCAGAGCTAATTTAAATCCAGTGGAATGATTTATGCCAACTAAACTTACTAAAGACTGATGTATAAACAAAAAATACTATTTATTCCTCCTCCGCCTCTGGTGAAAAACTGCGATGAAAACCAGAAAACTGTGTACACAATGTTTCCATGAGAAGCCACGCTTTAAAGGTTATCTGGTGAGAATATGAAATCAACAAACTGGATGATGTATTTCACTATTCATCCTCAAAACTCCAGGCTCAGATCTAGAACACAACTGTCTTGGTTCTCTTGACACTGTCCACACCTTTCCATCATTTTTAAGTGCTTCCTTTACATTCTGTACATGCTAAGTATCCTCATAGTACTCATTCTCCTTAAGGGAGATCATATGCCACTCTTCCCTAACTGTAATGGGTATAAGTGATTTCCCACCTCTTCCACAATTCCATTGTGTTCACCCAAATTTGAGCAGAATAATCACCCCAACTCCAAGACTATTGCCTCTAACTTAAAACGATCAGAATACCCTTCTCTCCCTTGAACCAGTTACTGTTTCATAAATCAGTCAGGGTAAAGACCAGGACTTTTGTTTGATTGTGAACAAAAGAGAAGTTCTTTCTTTCCCGGGATGATGTGGCATTAGAATGTGAATACCAGAAGAGGTACAGCCTTTCCCATGTGTATGCTACTGAGAGCCAACTGAAAGTAAAGCTAACGTGCAGGAGGAATGGCTGGGCAAATATATCATAGAAAAAGTAAGTCAATCCCTGAGAGCATCATAAACCTCCAAAATCAAACCTAACCTGAATCCCATTCTACTGCTAGACTTCTCTGTTGTATGAGCTAATGAATTCCCTTTTTTGTTTAGGCTAAAGGGGTCCAAAATAAGCCACTGTGGCATAAAAATTATTTTTAGTTAAATGTGTTTAAGTTCCTGAAATCCCTTATCTAACTAAAAGCAGAACCTCCCAAAAGAAGTCAATTGTCACATATCTCCTCCCAGGAAGCAACTAAGGAAGACTGACTCATCGCTGAAGTCTATGAGAAATGTCACTGCACCTAAACAGATATTATCACAAAACCATCATATCTTCTATCTAGTCTCTTAAGAACCCATTTATCTTTCCTGAAAGTCATTTGTTTTCCTGTAAATGCCCTCTCTCCCCCAACCCACTTATAAGAAGTTGTTTTCATACAAGTGCCTTTCTCCACCTCTCCTTTGTCTATTAAAATAGTATATAAGCCCCAAATTTTAGCTACCCCTTTGAGTCACATCTCTTTGTGAACTCCCATAAAGCGGTATATGTTTAAAATCTTTTCTCTTGCTCACCTGTCTTTTGTCACTTTAATTTGTGCAAGTGTGTGCAGTTGTTCAGTCATGTCTAAGTCTTAGTGACCCCATGGAATGTAGCCCGCCAGGCTCCTGTCCATGAAAATTTCCAGGCAAAAACAATGGAGTAGTGTTGCCATTTCCTCCTCCAGAGGATCTTCCTAGCCCAGGGATTGAACCTGTGTCTCCTGCGGCTTCTGCACTGGCTGGCAAATTCTTTACCACTAAGCAACCTGGGTGGAGAAGGCAATGGCACCCCACTTTAGTATTCTTGCCTAGAAAACCCCATGGACGGAGGAGCCTGGTAGGCTGCAGTCCATGGGGTCACTGAGGGTCAGACATGACTGAGCAACTTCACTTTCACTTTTCACTTTCATGCATTGGAGAAGGAAATGGCAACTCACTCCAGTATTCTTGTCTGGAGAATCCCAGGCATAGAGGAGCCTGGTGGTCTACCGTCTAGGGGGTTGCACAGAGTCAGACACGACTGAAGTGATTTGGCGGCAGCAGCAGAGCTACCTGGGAAGCCCAATTTAACTTGCAGACCCCTCCAAAACTAAATATAAAAGAGTAGAGAAACTGGCTTTCCTACCTGAAAAAAACACTATTAGTTGGTTTTCTTTATCTGCAACCGAAAGCATCCTAACGGTAGGGACAAGGATAAATATTTGCCATCTTATTTTCCTTTGTGTATCCAGGAAATCCACATTTCCTAGCTCCCTTACTTTTACTTCAGGCTGTGTGACTGTTTCTGGCCAGTGGAATATAAACAGAAGCAGTGATTGCCTAATCTAAACCTGATCCTTAAAACCTCCAGTGATTTATAGTTCTTTTTTGTTTTTCATACATTGCTGGGTCGTATATGGAAAACTCTGAGGAACTAAGGAATGGCAGTAATATTAAATTGAAAGACCCTGGGTCTCTTAATAATTGCACAGAGCCCATTCACTTCATCAATTCTCATTGTACTGTTTACAGCAAAACATACACCTTTATTAGGTTAAGACACTAGAATTTTAGACTTGTTGGTTACACTAGTAACAATCACCTATCCTGATTAATAATAGAAATGGTGGTCTACTGTAACAAAAATCTAAAATATATTGCATTAGTTTAGCAGAGCAGTCATGTAGGAAATAATGAAACGTTCAGTTCAGCCACTCAGTCATGTCTGACTCTTTGCGACCCCATGAATCACAGCACACCAGGCCTCCCTGTCCATCACCAACTCCTGGAGATCACTCAGACTCATGTCCATCGAGTCAGTGATGCCATCCAGCCAGCCATCTCATCCTCTGTCGCCCCCTTCTCCTCCTGTCCCCAATCCCTCCCAGTATCAGGGTCTTTTCCAATGAGTCAACTCTTCACATAAGGTGGCCAAAGTACTGGAGTTTCAGCTTTAGCATCAGTCCTTCCAATGAACACTCAGGACTGATCTCCTTTAGAATGGACTGGTTGGATCTCCTTGCACCCTCTCAAGAGTCTTCTCCAACACCACAGTTCAAAAGCATCAATTCTTTGACATTCAGCTTTCTTCACAGTCCAACTCTCACACTCATACATGACCACTGGAAAAACCATAGCCTTGACTAGACGGATCTTTGTTGGCAAAGTAACATCTTTGCTTTTGAATATGCTATCTAGGTTGGTCATAACTTTCCTTGCAAGGAGTAAACGTCTTTTAATTTCATGGCTGCAATCACCATCTGCAGTGATTTTGAAGCCCCCCAAAATAAAGTCTGACACTGTTTCCACTGTTTCCCCATGTAATTCCCATGAAGTAATGGGACCAGATGCCATGATCTTCGTTTTCTGAATGTTGAACTTTAAGCTAACTTTTTCACTCTCCTCTTTCACTTTCATTAAGAGGCTCTTTAGTTCCTCTTCACTTTCTGCCATAATGGTGGTGTCATCTGCATATCTGAGGTTACTGATATTTCTCCCGGCAATCTTGATGCCAGCTTGTGCTTCTTCCAGCCCAGCATTTCTCATGATGTACTCTGCATAGAAGTTAAATAAGCAAGGTGACAATATACAGCCTTGACGTACTCCTTTTCCTATTTGGAAACAGTTTGTTGTTCCATGTCCAGTTCTTACTGTTGCTTCCTGACCTGCATATAGGTTTCTCAAGAGGTAGGTCAGGTGGTCTGGTATTCCAATCTCTTTCAGAATTTTCCACAGTTTATTGTGATCCACACAGTCAAAGGCTTTGGCATAGTCAATAAAGCAGAAATAGATGTTTTTCTGGTGTCTCCAAAGTAGCCGCTATTAAATTGAGAGAGAGATTTGATCAAGAAAGTAGAGAAATAAGGCAGCTTTTAGAATGATGTCTCCAGAGGGAATATTTTGGTACTTCAACCATGACCCTTGGATGTCTATCCATCTTTTTAGGTGCTCCTTTTGCCCCAAGTTTCAAGACACTTGCGTCCAGCAGCCAAGACCTGCAGCTCTTTTTCAGAGGACTGTGCTTAGCCTACTGGAGTCATTTTGCCTGCCTTCACAGACTGGAAGTAGCCTGGTAAATATCCTTTAGAGCAAGCTCCTAACCAAGGACTGAGAAATGTAGGCATATGAAAGCCCAGCTCCCCTGTGTTGGGTGGGAAACTCTGAGACATCTTTTATACTCCTGACTTCTCCTGTAGGATCAGGCCAAAGCTACCTCTGTAGCTTTTTACCTAAAGTTGCTTATGTGCAACTTAACTATACTGCTTGTGTGCACTTTGCACTATTACTCTAGATGCAAAGCTACCCTTCTTAACTCAGCTTTGTGATGCAGGAGCTGGGAACCAGCAAATTAGTTTTGTACTTTGCCAGCTGCTCCCTGTTATATTCAGCCAACAGAGGACAGTTGAAGGAGACTGCAAGGCTGGAAGAGGAAGAGGGCTTTGCTCCTTCCTGTTTACTTCTGTTTGTTTTATGTTCCTGCCATGATGTATCCAGCAACTTTCTATAGTCCCAGCAGCAATAACTCATTCCAGTAGCAGAGGTTGAATCCAGTTTACAGTTTTCCCAGCACTTGCAGAACTAGTCTCATTGCACCCCCATAGACATATCAACACCAGCCACATCACCCCCTCCTCCAATGTCCCAGTTTTGTGGTTCCTCTCCTCCAAGCTCAGAGATTCCAGCACCAGCTGATCAGTGCACCTGTCTCAGAGACTGAGTTTGAGCTGCATGGAGCCAATCCTTCAAGCTTCTGAGAGTTTATTATGAATGCATATATGTGCCTCCTCAAAAATCCTTGTGTTGAAACCCTAGTCCCCAGTGTTTGAAGATAGAGCCTTCGGGAGGTGCCTCTCTCGTTCTCTCCTCTTCTCTCCCCTCTACTTTCTTCCCTTCCTCCGTCTTTCTCCATATGGCCAGAAGGCAGCTGTCCACAAGCAAGGAAAACGTCACCAGACTCCAGCTCTGCCACACCTTGATCTTTGACTTCTCAGCCTCTAGATCTGTGAGAAATAAATGTTAATTGTTTAAGCTACCCGATCTGTGGTAGTTTTGTAATAGCAGCCCCAAAACGAACAAAATGTTGCGAGTCATTCAAACATCTTCTCTTAGTTCCCTCAGTCCTGTAAGTGGTTGCTGCTTCCTGTAGTTGTTATATCCATAATAGTTAATGTCTTCTTTTTGCTTTAACAATTCTTTGTTTTAAATTCTCTTTGTGAAAATAACTAATAGGCTTCTGCCACCTAACTGGGTCCTGGGTGATACACTTAGCTTCCTCTTCTCCCTTGTTCTGCTCTTCCTATTCCTGTGCAGTGCTCTTAATAAGTCATTGTTTACAAACTCTCTTCTCAGGATGTGCTTCTGGGGAACTCAGTCTTTTTGTTATTCAGTGGCTCAGTCAAGTCCGACTCTTTGGGACCCCATGGTCACAAATGAATATTCCAGTGAATGTTCAGGATTGATTTCCTACCTAACTGGGTCCTGGGTGATACACTTAGCTTCCTCTTCTCCCTTGTTCTGCTCTTCCTATTCCTGTGCAGTGCTCTTAATAAGTCATTGTTTACAAACTCTCTTCTCAGGATGTGCTTCTGGGGAACTCAGTCTTTTTGTTATTCAGTGGCTCAGTCAAGTCCGACTCTTTGGGACCCCATGGTCACAAATGAATATTCCAGTGAATGTTCAGGATTGATTTCCTTTAGGATCGACTGACTGATTTGCTCTCCTTGCAGTCCAAGGGACTCTCAAGAGTTTTTTCTAGCACCACAGTTCAAAAGCATCAATTCTTTGGTGCTCAGCCTTCTTTATGGTCCAACTCTCACATCTGTAGATGACTGTTGGAAAAGCTATACCTTTAACTAGACAGATCTTGTTGGCAAAGTGCTGTCTCTGCTTTTTAATATGCTGTCTATATTTGTCATAGCTTTTCTTCCAAGGAGAAAGCATCTTTTAATTTTGTGGCAGCAGCCACTGTCTATAGTGATTTTGGAGCCTAAGAAAATAAAGTCTGTCACTGTTTCTCTCTTTTCCTATCTATTTGCCATGAAGTGATGGGACCAGATGCCATGATCTTCATATTTGAATGTTAAGTTTTAAGCCAGCCTTTTCACTGTCTTCTTTCACTTTCATCAAGAGGCTCTTTAGTTCCTCTTTATTTTGTGCCATTAAGGTGGTGTCATCTGCATATCTGAGGTTATTGATATTCCTCCCAGCAATCTTGATTCCAACTTGTGCTTCATCCAGCTTAGCATTTCATATGATGTACTCTGCATATAAGTTAAATAAGCAGGGTGACAATATATAGCCTTGATGTACTCCTTTCCCAATTTGGAACCAGTCCGTTGTTCCATGTCCAGTTATAACTGTTGCTTCTTGACCCTCATACAGATTTCTCAGGAGGCAGGTAAGAGGGTCTGGTATTCCCATCTCTTTAAGGATTTTCCACAGTTTGTTGTGATCCATGCCGTCAAAGGCTTTAGTGTAGTCAATGAAGCAGAAGTAGATGTTTTTCTGCAATTCCCTTGCTTTTGTATGATCCAACAGAACTCAGTCTAAGGCTCAGAAAGAACTTCAGATGTTATTAATGACATATTGAACTGAGTGGAAACAGATGGATCAGAAGTCTCTACTAGATTTGTTGAGGAAATTGTATTGCCAAAGTTATCTATAAACCTAATCTGAAATTACTTTTAATTGATTAAGCTATAAAGCCATCTTTGGTTGACCCTGGGTTCTTAAGTATGAAAGCTATACAGTCTCTAATGAGAGCTATACACTCTTATTCAGATATGGCCAAGGAAGATTACAGACAAGAAAAACTTCCCAAGGGTAGAGCCAAAGGAAATAAAGAAAGTGTGTGTGATGGTTAATTTTGTGTGTCAGCCTGACTTGGATAAGGGATGCCCAGATAACTAATAAAACATTATTTCTAGGTGTGCCTGTGAAGGTGTTTCCAGCAGAGATTATCATTTGAATCAGCAGACTGAATAAAGAAGACTGCCTCCACCAATGTAGTGGGCAGCATCCAATCTGCTGAGGCTTGATGAGAACCAGAAAGGCAGATGAAGGGCAAATTTGCCATCTGCTTGAGCTGGAAAGTTCACCTTTTCCTGCCCCCAGATATCAACTTTGGACCTTTGAACTCAAACCATGACTTATATCATTAGGTCTCCTGGTTCTTAGCTTTCACACGTGGACTGAATTATATCACCAGCTTTCCCGGTTCTCTGGCTATATATACAGATATATAGAATCATACATGGAAATTTATTAGATAGATGTTAGTTATTTATATTGCTTCTGTCTCTAGACCCTAATACAGAATCTCCCCAAAAGAAGAATTAGAGCTTAATCACCTAATCAAGGAAATTTCTTCACCCCTGGAATAGAGGCCCTTCAGAACGATTTGGAACCAGGATTTCAGAATTGCTACGAAACAGCTGCTGCTGTGTCTCTCATTCTTCTCCATTCCTAACAAAGATGTCTTGCAGTTTCCTTCCTCATGTCTACCATTGTATGTTGGGTGTAAGTCTGGTAAGAGAAGTATAATGTTTGTTTATAGGTTACCAGACCACAAGAAGTCATCTAGATCTGATGGAGAGATGTATATACCATCTGGGATTTTAAGCTGCATGCAATAACTTGATGAAACTTTGGATTATATACTTTGGAGATGCGTTAGTATAAGGGAGAAAGGGAAAAATGGATATTTGGGACTAGAGGTACGGATTGAGTTACAGACCATCACTTCATTTCTTCCCTTGAACATTTTCTATTTCTTGTACATTCAAGTGGCAGCATATGGCTTGTTCAGGCCCATGGAATGTCATCAAAAGCAATTTACAGCAGTGCTACTAAAGGTGCAATTCAGAGATCAGAGTCATTCTATGACTTGTTCACTTCTAATCCATACAAGGTAAGTACAACAAATGAAAGTGTTTAGAAACCTTTAAAGGGACTTCCCTAGTAGGCATGGTTAAAAATCCACCTGCCAATGCAGAGAACATGGGTTCAGTTCCTGATGTGCGAAATGCCATGACGCAATTAAACCCATGTGCCACAACTACTGAGCCAGCTTGCCTAGAGCCTGTGCTCCACAATAAGAGAAGCCACCACAAGGAGAAGCCTTCACACTACAATGAAGAGTAGCCCCCATTCATAGCAAATAGAGAAAGCCTGAAAGCAACGACAAAGACAAGCACAGCCAAAACTAAATAAATAAAAAAATTTAAGAAAGAAACCTTTATAGAAATTTTAGTCTCACAACATTTTTATTGCCTTTTACAAAATAGTCTGTAAAAGATTAGAAAGTTTTTTTAAAAGTTGTCCTTTGCTACAGTTAGTTTGAAGAGCTATATTCTAACATCACTTCTAGCCCAGTCCCTGAAATCACTTAAGATCTTCTAAGATCTTGTTGTTCTTTAATTGGTACAGAGGATCCACTAGAGTATTCTGAGTCCCTGGAAGACTGTATTGGGCATAAGTAACCTGGAATTTCTGAATGACTGATGGAAGGAAACACCTCCTCCACTAAACCCATCAGTCTACACTAGACCTTGAGGTGAATAATAAATTGACCTTAATATGTTAAGTCACTGAGATTGTGGGGTCATTTGTTTACGTAGCTAGTATGAGTTATCCAACTACATTGTTACTAAATTTGCCTAGCACAGTGACTTTCATTTCTATTTCATTTCATTTTATGATTCGTGAATTTATATCTTCAAAGCATCAGAGCTATATATATCTTATCATTTACTTGACAATCCCATTTGGATGTCTAACAGGAACCAAAAAAGTCAGTGCTTCCAAAACTTAATCCATTATGCTCCCTCTCTTTTTCCTTAAAGAGTCAGACATGACTGAGCATGCATGCATACACACATTCCATTTTGTTGAACCATATCACAATCCCTCCAATTTTCCAATCCTAAAACCTGGGAGTAACTTTTATCTTTTCCTTCTCTAAAGCCCACCATAATTATCAATCCTGTACCAAGTTTGGGAGAGTCTACCATCTCTACCTTCTGATCCTTCCCCTATTTGGGATTTCTAGTTTCTCTACTCTATCTCATTTGAGTGAGAAAATCTTCTATTGAATTCTTCCAAATTAATTCCTTCCAGTGTCATTAAAATACTTCTCTAAAAAGCAAATCTAAGTACATTACACCTAGGCTTTAAAAATACATCAATTTTTTACATAGTTCTTAAAAAACATTTGTGCACCTTAGCATAGTGTGCTAGATACTGTGGATTAAATACTTGAATTGCCATTCTACTCTTATTCTAGTTGAAGATGATAGAAAGCTAAAACTATATTCCCCATATAGCCTTGTTGCTGGAGTTCTACATGTAGTAGGTTCTGCCAGTTTGATGCACTTGCACTGAATCTGGAAGAAAATGAGGTAGAAATTATCTTCTGCTATAGTATTTTCTATTGGCAAGCAAGGTTATGAAGAGGTGACTATTAGAGGCAATTGCAGTAGCTATGTTCTCATATCTATTTACCAGCCCCACAGACATGAGAGGCAATTGAGACAACATCAATGGCGGTGGCAACAGCTTTCTGAATCCTAGATCTCAGCTTTGAAATCATAGAAGCCCCTTGACTTGTATTCCTCCAGCCTTTCTCCTAAAATTACATTTTCCTGTATTAAATACCTTTCTGTCTAAAATACCTAAAATAGCTTCTGTTTCTTACACCACAACCTGATGAATTAACTGACACGTGAGGCTTTTTTGATGTCTCCTCATTTTCTCTCATTAACCTGATCTCATTGCTACTTCATCCACATCCACCCCTATACATTGTAGTTGAGCCATACCAAACTCCTTTCATATTCTCAAATGTACCATGTTTTCCTTATGTTACCCTTCTTCAACTATCTCCTATTTATTCTTTAACCTGAACCTTATCTATTCTGGAAAGATTTAACTTGAATCTTACGTGTTCTGGGAAACCTTCCCTGATAACCCTGCCCTCATTTGTCTTGTAATAAAAAACTCTCATTCTTGTCTTTTGTGTGTGCCACATAGCATCTGAGTTAGATATGCAGATGATACCACTCTAATGGCAGAAGGCAAAAAGGAACTAAAGAACCTCTTGATAAGGGTGAAGAAGGAGAGTGAAAAAGCTGGCATAAAACTAAATATTAAAAAAACTAAGATCATGGAATCTGGCCCCACTACTTCATGGCAAAGAGAAAGGGAAAAGGTAGAAGCAGTGACGGATTTCCTCTTCCTGGGCTCTAAAATCATTGCAGATGGTAACTGTAGCCATGAAATTAGAAGACGATTGTTTCTTGGCAGGAAAGCTATGACAAACCTAGACAGTCTGTTAAAAAGCAAAGACATCACTTTGCTGACAAATGTCTGTATAGCTAAGGCTATAGTCTTTCCATTACTCACATATGGTTGTGAGAGTTGAACCATATAGAAGGCAGAATGCTGAAGAATTGATGCCTTCAAACTGTGGTCCTGGAGAAGACTCTTGAGATTCCTTTGGACAGCAAAGAGATCAAACCAGTCAATCTTAAAGGAAATCAACCCTGAATACTCATAGGAAGAACTGATGCTGAAGCTGAAGCTCCAATATTTTGGTCACCTGATGCGAACAGCCAACTCATTGAAAAAGACCCTGATCCTGGGAAAGACTGAAGGCAGGAGAAGAGGGCATCAGAGGATGAGATGGCTGGATGACATCACCAATGCAATGGACATGAACTTGAGCAAACCTCAGGAGATGGTGAGGGACAGAGAGGCTTGTTGTGCTGCAGTCCATGGGGTCGCGAAGAGTCAGACACAATAGGGTGACTAATCAACAACAGCATCTGAGTCCCCTACTTATGTCTGAAATATTCCCCATTCTTATGGGACAGAGGTTTCCATCTCCACAGAAATTGAAAGTGCCAGCTACTAGCTTTCCCCGCTCCCTGCAGTCAGAGAATGTGCATGTGATTTAGAATCTGCCAGGCAACTCTTCCCTGCTGGCTTCCCTGGAGGCTCAGATGGGAAAATCATCTGCTTGCAGTGCTGGAGACCCAGGTTCAATCCCTGGGTCAGGAAGATCCCCTGGAAAGGAACTGGCAGCCCACTCCAGTATTCTTGCCTAGGAAAATTCCATGGATGGAGAGTCCATGGGATCACAGAGTCTGACACAACTGAGCGACTTCGCTTTCACTTTCACTTTCAGGCACCTCTACCCCAGGTTACAAATGAGAAGTTTATGGCACCAAAGAGCATGGATTTGGAGGGGGAGGGTTGGCAGAACTCTGACAATGTGTAGTAGTAGGCAAGGCACCTAACATCAGTTCTAGAGACAATTGTTTAGTCACTAAGTTGTGTCTGACTCTTTACAACCCCATGGGTTGTAGGCCCCAGGCTCTTCTGTCCATGGATTTCTCAGGAAGAATTCTCGAGTGAGTTGCCATTTCCTTCTCCAGCTGATCTTACCGACCCAGGGACTGAGCCTGTGTCTCCTGCATTGGCAGGCAGACTCTTTACCACTGAGCCATGAGGGTAGCCGTCTCAAGGCAATAGTACCAGTAGTTATAGAGATAGTGGTACCGACAGTTAGCTGGAATTCTGTGCTAGTTCCTTTCCAGCCTCGTTCTGTGTGATTTAGAAAATTGTTCCTGGATGCATGGTCTCTGCAACTGGTTTTTAGACCTTCCAAGAGACTTTATGTACTAACCAATAACTCTTTAATAAATTCCTTTTCTGTTTAAATAAGCCAGAGTCTGTTTCTATTGTTTACGACCAAGAATGTTGATTGATGTAATACCCTCTCTGCTCTCTCCGACAGCGCTTTGTACGTATGAGTTTGTTAAGCAAATGTTTCCTCTTGTATACTCCAATTATACTGTCCTGCTCTACTGGAGTTGGGCTTGATCATATGTTTTCCTTTGGCTAATGGGATGTCAGCATTTGTAAATCAGACTTGAAATACGCTTTAGTGTTTGAGCTTGCCCTCCTTTGCTCCTATGATGAAAAGAGTATGTCCCAAGAGGCTGGTGATTATTTAGCCTGGCCCGCAGAGTGAGACATATGGAGTAGATCACACACCTGAAGCAGCCACTGGTCTGAAGACAAGGGACACATAGAACAGCCCTGCACCTAGCACTGGAGAGCTCAGACCCTGGAGCCATCCCACAGAACTATGAGCAAGAGAATAAACTTGCTGTTTATTCTAGATCCTGCTTCTTTTTTTAAAAAACTATTTTACTGAGGAATAACTGACATACAACCATATATTATTTCAAATATACAAACTAATTAGCTTGTATACATCAAGTAATGATTTGATACTTGCATATAGTGTGAAATGATTGCCACAATAAATCTAGTTGGCATCTTTCACCAAACATAGTTATAAGGGTTTTTTCCAAGCTTTACTATCTTAGCAAACATTCCTACCAACAATATGCAAAGTTTCCTTATTCTCCACACTCTAAACAACACTTGTCATTTCTTTCTTTTTGATAATAATCATTCTAACAGGCATAAGTGAGATCTCATTATTGTTCTGATTTGCATTTCCCTAGTGATCAAACTACCGCATAATTGCACTCATCTCA
>SJYC01015033.1:0-27073 GCA_006408675.1 Madoqua kirkii
TTTTTTTTTTCTTTTTTTTTTTCTTCTGCACTATGCAGCATGTGGGATCTTAATTCCTGGAGCAGAGATTGAATCCTGGCCTCCTGCAGTGAAAGCAGGGAGTCTTAACCACTGGACTGCCAGGGAACATTCCATCATGGGGGCTCCACCCTCATGACCTCATCTAAACCTAATTGCCTCTCAAATGTCCCACTTTCTAGGGGATTAGTTTTTGACATATGAATTTTGAGAGGACACAAACATGCAGTTCATACCAAGAAATTTTCAGGCAAAGAAGATGGGAAAGTATGTTCTACAAAGATGGAGTGATACCTGCATAAAACAGAAGCAAGAGAGAGAAAAGAGTTTAAGGGCCATGCACAAATGTGAGTGGAGAATGTAGGACATTTGAGACTAAAAAAAGTGATGGAGAAACTTGACCTTTATAATCAGATTGTGATTTTAAAAAATCAGTGTAGACATAATAGAAACAATTGGTGGGGGCCTAGAAGCATGGAGGTTGGTACAGAGGATGCCAGAGGGGACTGTGGTCCTAAGTTGAAAAGAAGGGTGTATTTGAGGGAATTTGAGCAAATGTAATTTAAGAATCACATGAACTGATAGGATACATACAAGTGTGCATGAGAACAAGATGCCTTAGAGGACTTCTTGACCACTATGCGGGGTCTCAGGGGATGTTAATGCCATTCTCTAAGAACACATATAGAAGTAAGAAGTATCAACATGGCTAGCCCTGACCAGACTCCAGGAGTCAGTCAGCTGGAGAAAATGGAGAAGCCCATAAATCATCACACAGATAAAAGAACAAATTTTCAGGCCCTTATTTACAGTGGTTTTAGTGTGCTACATTTCTAGGGAAATATATGTTCTTGTCACCCAACTGTAAGAGAAGTAAATGAGCTTGAATCACATGAGTAAGTTTAAATGCCAGCCTGAAATTTAGTAAGCTACTTTGCACCTTCCTCATCCTCGTCTTCTTCCTCATTAAAAGGGTGCCATTTTCCCTGTGTTTTGGGATATATTTAAAATAATGTTGGTTGTGAATTTGAAAAAAAGAATGACACAGTCAAGGATAAGAGACATTCTTGTTATGAGGTAGAGTGGATATTCGGTGATCCTTGCTAAACATCACATCTTGTTGGAGACCTGGAGAAAAGCCAGATGATGGAGAATTTGGGTCTCCACTTCTCCTCACTTAGCCCTTGACCTGGAGAAGGCAATGGCAACCCATTCCAGTACTCTTGCCTGGAAAATCCCATGGACAGAGGAGCCTGGTAGGCTGCCGTCCGTGGGGTCGCTAAGGTTGGACACGACTGAGCGACTTCACTTTCACTTTTCACTTTTATGCGTTGGAGAAGGAAATGGCAACCCACTCCAGTGTTCTTGCCTGGAGAATCCAGGGAACAGGGAGCCTGATGGGCTGCTGTCTATGGGGTCACACAGAGTCGGACATGACTGAAGCAACTTAGCAGCAGAAGCAGCCTCTGACCTAGAAATTGCTAGGATTTTAGGGGCTACAGCTATTGCCTGAGACTGTAGTATGTTAGCTACTTTGGGGCAAGGTTTTGTCTTTCTTATTTACCACTGTATTCCTAAGCCTGAGTGCCATGCCTGTGGTATAATAAGTGAATGAGCTGGACACCATTCTATAGTGATTAGCAATCTGGTTTGAGTCTTGACCTTAGATTCCTTCTCTAAAAACAGAGCTGCTGTGAGGATTAAATGAGATAGAATGCAATGTGCTTGGTGCTGGGCTTGGCATAGGGTAACCACAAAATAATTCAAGATGTTGCTGTCATTATTGTTATTGTCTGTTCTTGTAGGTCTCCACAATAAGCTGGTTGATCAGTCAGGTGAAATGCTCTACATTTCAGCTTCTTCCTTTGTGAAATGGCAATTGTTATTGTTGGCTTGCCTATCTCTGGGTTGGTTATTGATTATAAAATGATAGATGAATGGACACTGAGATTGGATCTTACTGTCTTACTCTTGAGAGAATGGTGACTCAGAGAGAGTAAGGAACTTAGAATGAGTGGCACAGCCAAATGAGATATGAATGAGAGAATATTCTGGAAGGTAAAATTCATAAGAAAAGTATACTCGTAACTAATAAAATATTAACACAGCATCGTGGAGTTCAAAGGATGTGGGCTTTAGAGTCATGCTGGCTTCATTGACAATTCTAACTTCTCGTGTGCTGGGTACGTGAGCATAGGCCTCTCATGGATGTTTCCTGGACCCCACATGAAAACAAGAGTGTGAGGCTGAGTCACTGATGGCTGTGAAGATAAAAGAGAGGATGGTGTGTGGAAAGGCCAAGTGAAACCCCTCACACAGCAGGTGTGTACTGTACCATTGCTGGTTTATGATACAACTAACAAGGGGGCAGTACTGGCAGCAATTTTAAGTCTCTCTTTCATTTAGAAAAATTGTGTGTCACATGGAGAAACCTGGGGTGACTTTAGCACGGAGGATCAATGTCAGAACTATGGGCCGAGGATGTAGGGATGCTGTGGTCCCCTAAAACCACCTCACCTCCAGCAGAGGGGCTGTGGCCAAAGCCACTGTGCAGGCAGGACCCTTAAGAACATCTGTCTTAAGTATCCACACCCCCCACATCTGACCCACTCAAAGCTGCTCTGCAGTCAGTTTTATAATGCCTATGGGCACCCAGATGTCAGCCAAATACTAGACTGGACTCTGAGCCATTCCACTTGGATTCATATCCCAGCTCTGCGGCTTCATAGCTGCACCTCAGTTTCCTAATCTGTAATGTGGGCTCAGCAATAGAACATATCTCATGGGTTAATGTTTTAAAAGATGTGACCTGGGAATCAATATGCAAATGTTTGGTGTTTATGGGGGCTTCCCAGATGACTCAGTGGTAAAGAATCTGCCTACCAGTGCAGGAGACACAGGAGATGTGGGTTCAATTCCTGGGTTGCAAAACCCCTGGAGGAGGAAATGACAACCCACTCCAGTATCCTTGCCTGAAAAACCCCATGGACAGAGGAACCTGATGAGTTACAGTCTGTGGGGTCACAAAGAGTTGAACATGACTGAGCTACTAAGAATGCACAGTATTTATGATTGTTGCTGTCAAAAGGTTGTTAGAAAAACAGCATTCCTGGTGTAAGGAGACTTTCAGACCCATCATTCTGTGATAGGGCCTGCCACTTCTCCATCCACCTGGATGTTTAATAGTGGGCATCAGAAGGGCACAAAGGTTCTCAGTGCCCAAGGAAACTGGCTGATAAGTGGTAAACCAGGACTCTCCTCGAGGTCTGCTTTTTTGGAAATTCAGTCTACTTGTGACATCTTAATTTTTTGTGTAGCCCACAGTCAGGAGGATGACTGTCACCCCCAAAGTTTGTCTCTGCAGACAGAGCCCAGAGGGAGTGGTGCCCTGTCTGATCCTCACCCTGAAGGTTTTGAGCCTCCATTTAGTGAGAACCTTAGGTGGCAGCATTCATGGAGGCTGGCCCCCAGTTGCCAATCTTTTTGGTTTGTAGATTTCAGTGAGTTGCCAACTCTCCAGTGAGGAAGACCATTATTTCCAATGCCCTCACACTGGCAATGTCAGCAAGAGGTACGCTGGAGGGTTGGGATGGATGGTTGTGAATAACCCTGTGGGCTGGAGTGGGTCTGAATCCAGCTGGGGCCCAGAGAATCAGAGTTCAATAAACCTTTGCTGCATGGGGACAGGCCGGTGGTGTGGCCCTCCCAGCAGCACGCACCTGGCCACAACCCAGCTCACCTTGAGATGGGCCTGGCAGGCTGAGGAAAACACATGCTATGTGCTGGCATCTCATGCTTCCCTCCTGGAGGGAAACTCAGAAATCTCTTTCTTGTCCTCCCTACTTCACAGGCTCTGCAGGGGTCCTAGTGTCTCTGCTGACATCTGAGTGACAGCTCAGATACCATTCCTTACCCTCACCTCCAGGGTGGGCAGTTTGGGGGGGTGAAGTTTGCTCTTTGAATTTCTCTCCATATTCCACGCAAGGTCCTGCAAAGTCTGTGGGGCTCCTGTTCCCACTGTGGTGAGGAGCTTGTCGAGAGCTCACCATCCCTACCTTCACGATGAACCAGAGGCTCCAGATCAAAGAAGAAGTGCCTATGAGAACACCCCAGAACCGGCATCAATCTGCAAACAGGGCCCCTCCACAGGATAGGAGCTGCTGAGCTCCAGGCAGCAACTCAGAGACCTCAGAGTCGGGAGGCAGTTAATTTGCAATGTGATAAGGAATAAAAGAACTATTAATAATGCGCTTTGCTGACTTGATTCTGGCCCCATTAAACTTTTCCTTACCTTATTTCACACTCCATTTCCAAAGCACCCTCTTCTCTCTCCCCACCTTTAATGGTTCTAGCAAAGCTGGGCCCTAATGAAGTCTGGCGGCATAAATTTAAGACGGTGTCTGGCTGAAGTGAACAGAAGCTCTCATGTTCAAGAGAATTCTTGGGGTGGCTGGAGACATAAATCTGGCCTCCAGACTGTCCAGTGGTTTCTGCAGGCAGGCAGGGGGAGCTGAGTGCCTCGGGGCTGTGACGGTCATGAGCAATGGCGCTTCGGCAGTTCCCAGGCTACTCAAGTGTGAGACAGCTCATCCCAAGGGCAGGTCATGCATTTCTTCCCTCATTTTTTCATTCACATCATCCACTGGCCCTGGACCTACTGTATCTTTCATATCCCTTCTAGGTGGGTGTCCCCTCCCTTCATCCTTCATTGCAGATGAAGACACTGAATGAAGCTCGTTGGGTATCAGTGACTCACTTGAGCTCACCTGACCTGAGGGAGCAGTGAAGGAATAAGAAGAAATCCATTCTGTTCCTCCTCAAGACCATCTTTAATTGTTTTTGGTGAAATTTCTCTCCTTTGCAACATCATAAGCTCAATGAATTGTCTTCAGTTGGTAAGACATATGCTCACTCTACCCTGGAATTCACTTCCTAGTCTGTCCTCAGGCACTTCCTGGCTGTGTGTATAGAGCTGTTTTTCACCTGTCCCACCTGTGATTATTGTCCAGTATGGTGTTGAATCAAATCCTGGTCCCCCTGGGTTCATTGTGAAGTCATATAGCTAGTACCTGAGGCTCTAGAGTCCCTATTTGGGGCTCAGAGTAACATGAGGCAGGATGGGGCCCAATCAATTTGGTTTCAAACCTGCCGAGCTAAGCTGGGCCTGGGGTGGGTAGATTCAGGCCTGGGGAAAATAATAGGAGAGCAATAAGCTGCTGTGTGGGAAGGAGTGAGTGGAGTGGAAAGAAAGCTCAGATTCTTTATGCACAATTCCAGGGCTTCCTGCAGCCCTTTCTGGTCAAAGGTAATTGCTTGATCATTCCTTGGTCTGACCTCTACTTGGACTAACTTTGGACACTCCAAACTCAAGCCTCCGTTTGATGCTGGGATTTTTTTAATCAATGCTCTTCCTTTTGTCTTATTTGCCCATTCTCCTCTCACCTTTCAATATCCTCTTAGGCTTTCTTTCCCTTGCCATTACCCTTCAAAGTGGTGTGGCTGATTGAGGCAAATCTTGGTGCTTCTAATGCTAGTGATGATATTACTATTGATGTTTGTTGGTAGTGGTGATAGAGGGGATAGCAGTGTTGTTTTTGGTGCAGGTGTTGGCAGTATTTATGTGGGTGGGGTGTGTGTTGGTTTGGTGTTGGTGCTACAGGTAACAGTGGTAATGGTGTCGCTAGTGGTGATCGTGGTAGCGTTGATGATGTTGGTGGTAATGGTGATGGTGATATTGCTGTTGGTGGCTATGGTGGTGGTATGGTTATAATGCTGCTGCTGCTGGTGGTATTGTTGGTAACAGTGACAAGGTGGGTGGTGGTGATGGTTATGATGATGGTGGTCATTGTAGTGATGAGTGCTGAGCCTCTTTCAGTAGAGAAGGCATAGGGGCTGTGGAATCAGGTAGGCATGTGGGCCAATACTGACTGCTGTGAATTATTTAGTATCTCTGAACCTCTGTTTTTGCATCTGTAAAGTGAGGATAATAATGAGACGGGCTGAGACTTGGGACCCTGCTTCAGTGCTTGCATCAGGACACACCTCTCCACCAGCAACAAAATACAACAAAACTATAGGGGACTAAAAATAACTGTGCTGTGAGGCAAATTCTTAACAAGATACAAAGACACCAAAAAAAACACAACTGCCACTTTCAAAGAGCCTGGAGCAAAAACAGGGTGTCAGGAACAAAAACAGAGTGTTAAGAGCAAAAACAGGGTACTGTGCATGCCCTTTGCACACAATACCACCTAAGGGGTGGACCTAAGCCACCCCTCCAGCTTGACACTTGGACACATCCCAAACTCAGCCAACACTGGGGATAAGCGAGGGAATCTGTTTATTTTTGCTCCAATCTGCTGCAGCAGGGGCCCCAGTTAAGCCTTGCCTGAATTTCTTGTCTGACCTCTCAGTTCAGTTCAGTTGTTCAGTCCTGTCCGACTCTTAGTGACCCCAAGGACTGCAGCACGCCAGGCCTCCCTGTCCATTGCGAACTTCCGGAGCTTACTCAAACTCATCTCCATTGAGTTGATGATGCTATCCAACAATCTCATCCTCTGTCATTCCCTTCTCCTCCTGCCTTTAGTCTTTCCCAGCATCAGGGTCTTTTCTCATAAGTCAGTTCTTCGCATCAGGTGGCCAAAGTATTGGAGTTTCAGCTTTAGCATCTGTCCTTCCAATGAATATTCAGGACCGATTTCCTTTAGGTTGGATTGGTTGAATCTCCTTCCAGTCCAAGGGACTCCCAAGAGTCTTCTCCAACACCACAGTTCAAAAGCGTCAATTATTTGGAGCTCAGCTTTGTTTATAGTCCAACTCTTACACCCATACTTGACTACTGGAAAAACCATAGCTCTGACTAGACGGACCTTTGTCAGCAAAGTTATGTCTCTGCTTTTTAATATGCTGTCTAGGTTGGTCATAACTTCTCTTCCCAGGAGCAAGTGTCTTTTAATTTCATGATTGCAGTCTGCAGTCAGCATCTGCAGTGATTTTGGAGCCCCCCCAAAATAAAGTCTCTCACTGTTTCCACTGTTTCCCCATCTATTTGTCATGAAGTGATGAGACCAGATGCCATGATCTTATTTTTCTGAATGTTGAGTTTTAAGCCAACTTTTTCACTCTCTTCTTTCACTTTCATCAGGAGGCTCTTTAGTTCTTTGCTTTCTGCCATAAGGGTGGTGTCATCTGCATCGATATTCTCTTGGCAATCTTGATTCCAGCTTGTGCTTCATCCAGTCCAGCGTTTCTCACGATGTACTCTGCATATAAGTTAAATAAACAGAGTGACTATATACAGCCTTGACATACTACTTTCCCTGTTTGGAACCAGTTTGTTGTTCCATGTCTAGTTCTAACTGTTGCTTCCTCACCTATATACAGATTTCTCAAGAGGCAGGTCAGGTGGTCTGGTATTCCTATCTCTTTCAGAATTTTTCACTTTGTTATGGGCCACACAGTCAAAGGCTTTGGTGTAGTCAATAAAGCAGAAAGTAGATATTTTTCTGGAACTCTCTTGCTTTTTCAATGATTCAGTGGATGTTGGCAATTTGATCTCTGGTTCTTCTGGTTTTTCTAAATGCAGCTTGAACATCGGAAAGTTTATGTTCTGTTGAAGCCTGACTTGGAGAATTTTGAGCATTACTTTACTAGTGTGTGAGATGAATGCAACTGTGCAGTAGTTTGAGCATTCTTTGGCATTGCCTTTCTTTGGGATTGGAATGAAAATTGACCTTTTCCAGTCCTGTGGCCAGTGCTGAGTTTTCCAAATTTGTTGGCATATTGCATGCAGCACTTTCACAGCATCATCTTTTAGGATTTGAAATAGCTCAACTGGAATTCCATCACCTCCACTAGCTTTGTTCGTAGTGATGCTTCCTACTTGACTTCACATTCCAGAATGTCTGGCTCTAGGTCTGGCCTTTGGTCATTTTCTAACATTTGGGAAAGGTCAAAAACCTTGGTCAGTATCAATAATATATGAAGTCATGAGAATGAAGGATAGTGTGTATGTTCCACCCACTCCCCCAAGAGTGTGAGGACTTCTTGTCCTTCTCCCTGGGTATGGGGGCCTGGGCAGTGTCAGTATCCTTCAGGTAAGAGATGACCTTATGATTAATAGGAAGCCATTGTGCCTCTTCGGAGAAGGCAATGGCACCCCACTCCAGTACTCTTGCCTGGAAAATCCCATGGATGGAGGAGCCTGGTGGGCTGCAGTCCATGGGGTCGCAAAGAGTTGGACATGACTGAGCGACTTCACTTCCACTCTTCACTTTCATGCATTGGAGAAGGAAATGGCAACTCACTCCAGTGTTCTTGCCTGGAGAATCCTAGGGACAGCAGAGCCTGGTGGGCTGCCATCTATGGGGTCGCACAGAGTCAGACATGACTGAAGCGACTTAGCAGCAGCAGCAGCAGCAGCAGCAGCACCAGCAGCAGCAGCATTGAGCCTCATTGGCCAGGGCTTTGGCAATCATGTTCTAGTGTGACCTTGACTACTCTCATTCCCACAAAAAACCATCTTAAGATGTGAACCAGTTCAGTTCAGTCGCTCAGTCACGTTTGACTCTTTACAACTCTGTTTGAGAGCAAGGTCCAGTTTTTCTATCACTCATATTACCCTACAGTGAATGGTGCAATGTTAGCACAGATGTCAACCATGTTGCTCCACAACCTTGAGATCAAATAGACTTGTCTCAGTCTCTCAGCCCCATGACTTGGGGTGACTCTCCAGGACTTTTGGATTTCTCTGCATTTTACTCTCTCTTGGGCCCCTGGTCTTTATAGTCCATCTCTGCATGATACTGTCAGGTAAGCAAACTCCCCCTCCAAGTGCCACAGAGGATCTTCTGCCACAATATGTTTGGGATCAAAGTAGACCTCATGGCTGGTAGCCCTCAGTGAATTACCTAAACATCCTTACTAGTCATTTCTATTCCTCAATACAACACCCTCTTAGCTGCCTCCATCCATCTCTCACCATAGGGCCTTCTCCCACTGACACATTACCCTGCAGAATCTGGCATCTTCTGCTTGTCCCCTTTCCTCCATCATGTGGGCTACCAGTTCCCTTCCTCCATCTTCAGCTCATCAAGGCCCATTTGTATGGAACAAGCTAGTTTTATCAGTGACAGAAGACCCTTCCCCTATCTATTATACCTAGATGGCTGGGAGTTAAACTGAAGCCTCTCTCTAGGAGGACAAAGATTCTGTCCATCCCTGTCCTTTCCTTTCAGGTTCTTCCAACTACTGAGCTGGCTACTTCCTAGGACTTCCTCCAACCACTCCTCTTTCCATCCTGGAGACTTTTGTCTTTAAGGAGAGTAGGAAGTTGGCTCAGGTGTGACCTGGAGTCAAGGCTATTAGTCCCTGATTCCCCTCCATCAGACCCTTCTTGGCTGCTCAATCCAACTGCTGTGGTTCTCCGCCAGCCCATTCAGTAAACACACATGACAGGGCCCTGCACTACTCCTCTGGAAGCCTTGTGTGCCAGAGGAAGGCACCTCCAGCCAACACAGAAATATTTACATCTAGCCCCTTATTGACGCTCTGCTGAATCAGGCCTTTAGGGTGGCTGTTTCTGAAGCCAACAGAGCTGCATCTCTCAATGACTTTACTTCCCTAGAAACCTCAGACACCTCTCTGTGCATTTCCCAACCCTAGCTGCTCCTCTCTTTAGAAGAGATGGTGATGATGGTGATAGTGATGATGAAAGTGAAAGTGAAGGTCACTCCGTCGAGTTCGACTCTTTGTGACCCTGTGGACTGTACAGTCCGTGGACTTCTCCAGGCCAGAATACTGGAGTGGGTAGCTGTTGTTTTCTTTGGGGCATCTTCCAAACCCAGGGATCAAACCCAGGTCTCCCAAATTGCAGGCAGATTCTTTACCAGCTGAGCTACCCGGGAAGCCCCAATGATGATGACCACCATTTAATCATCACCTGCTCATCCCAGCATTTTATTTAATCCTCACAGCAACTTTGCTGCCCGTAGGGAACCGAAGCCCAGAGGTGCAGGGTGTTGCCTTAGTCTTGGAGTTGAAAATTGGTAGAGTCAGGCATCCAAACCAGGTCCTTTTGAATCTGGAACCCTGCTGGCTCTTCACTTTCACAGACCGCAGTAGACTCAGCTCTGCATGGGCTCTGCCAAGTTCATGGGTTAGGGGATCAGGATTGCCTAAAGCAATCTGTGGTTTACTAACCCTAATCCCTTTAGGATTTCCTGGATTCAAAACAAAATTAAAATGATATATAGAATACTTTGCTCCTTTCTAAAGTATATAAACCCAGAGTGGAAGTGTTGGGGGATTTTGTCTGCGGGTTTAAGAGAAGGGACCAACATTTATTCAGAGTCCACGTTATGACATATGCTTTTTGGGTATTGCAACATGTCATCCTTGCATTGGGCCTAAAGTCTAGCTTTTTGTACCTGTCTTACAAATGAGCCAATCGAGCTTCAGGAAGCAGTAACTTTCATGTCAGTGCTGTGACTCCAGTGTCTGTGTTCATTATTGCCTTGCTGTGCTGCACCTTCTAAAGTGGATGTAAGAACTCCTGCACTGACGGCTGAGAGGATGGGCGCTCCCACTGTTGCCTGTGCTGGATTTCCTGGAAGTGGGGGCTCAGCGATGGCACCCATTGCTGCTGTTTGGACGGAGGACACCTGCTCAGAGATTCAAGAGCAGGTGGCTGTAGTCCACTCCGGGGGGGCTCAGTCTTTGAACCCTGTGTCCTTTCCTCTGTCTGTTTTCCTTTCTTTGGGGCTTTTCTTTTTCTCTCAGTCTCATGACAAACAGACAAATGACAAAGACGCTGTCTCTCGTCTGTGACTTCTCATATCAGGGCTCAGGACTACAGTTCAGTAGCTAAGTGGGCTCTCACCCTTTCCCTATACCCTGCTCCTGATTCCTCCTCTTCTTGTCCAGTCACCTGGTCACACAGTAGAGCCAGGTGAGAAATAAGATAGGTGAAGTGCATGTAGTCCCACTTCCCAAGAAGGGGAAGGGGAGTCACCATCTCTACATCAGCTGCTTAGGGAACACTCCATGTTCCAATGACCTACTGTTGCAACAGAAACTACCCCAAAATAGGGGCTTAAAGCAGCATTTGTTTTACTCTGCTCATGATCTGAGGGTCAGGAGTTTGGTTCTGCTCCATGTGACATGACTGGTGGGATTCAGCTGCCAGCTGAAGGTCCTGGAAAGGTTTTACTTACATGGCTGGTGCCTGGCAGAGTGTGGGGTGTGGGGTGTAGTGTAGGGGACTGTCTGGGCTTTACTGGGCTCCTTCTCTTCTCTGTGGAGTTACAGGGCCACTCCAAGTGGTGCCCCTATCCAGGTAACAGGACTTCTTACATGCAAACTCAAGGCTCCAGTGAGTATCCCAAGAGATGAGATTTTGAGGTTACCAGTCTCAAATCCTAGGCCTGGAAACTGACACAGCATCACTTTGACACATGATGAAGGCATTCACAGAACCCATCAATTCTAGGGGAACAAACAAAATCACATCTCATGAAAGAAGAAACATAGAATTTGTGGGCATTTAAATCCACCATAACACTGAAAAATATATCAGGTGCTCACATGCCTCTCAGGGTCTTGCTTCTCCTATGTTCCCACTCCCCTTCTTCTGATACCAGCCAAGTGCCTCCTTATACTTGTGAGGTGGGAGCGTCCTTATTGATAGTATGAGGAATAAGATAGTCAAAACTGCTTTCTCATACAGATTCACAACTCAGAAATCTGTTTGCCCTTAATGGGGTGTGCAGAGGGAGCATGGATGAATAATTTAAATTTCTCACTATGGTTGTTTAGGAAGTTGCACTTGATATTTCGAATTCAACTCAAAAAAAAAAAGTGACTAGAAATATTGGGGACTAAAAATCCACAGATTTTTTTTTATTTGAGAATGAGTTTCTTCTTTCCTTCCTTTCTGTCTTCCTTTGTTGTTTTCTATTGAAGTATAGTTGACATGATATTATGTTAGATTCAGGAGTCCATTCTCTTTATAAAAAATTATATTATTGCAATACAGTTGATTTGCAATATTTTGTTAATTCTGTATTCAGTAACTTCTTAATCTCCTTTGAATCCATCATTTCTGTAAGTATTCAAGTCATCAAAGACTTCTATTACTTTATTGCTATTTTGTCTGCCACTTTCATAAGCAAAGCCTAAATATCATTTCATTTCATTACAAACCATTTCATCCAAATTAGCCCATTCCACCTCTGTTTCTCCAGCCAGCTCAGTTTAACACACCCCATTCCAGCTATTTCACACCATCCATCTCTAGAGGTTCCATTGGACCTAGGATTCTCTGTTTGTGGGGTGGTGATGTGACTTGGAGACTTCTTATTGTACCACATCATCTGGCATACGCAGTCTTGTTGTTTTCTTTCTTGCTGGTGGATTTGTGTTATCAGCCTGAACCATCTTTACAATATTCCTTATCACACTTCATCTTATGATTTCAGCATCCATTCATAGCCATTACCTAGATTCATTATTTCATTAGGAGTTGCAAAATGGTGCTTTTAAAATTCCCTCAAACATGTTGCATTTACTAACTGGCATTCTTTAATAAAGAGTGATTTATGAATATTTGTTACTTTATGAAATATTTGTTACTCTAAACTTCAGTTTACACAGGAATGATAGAAAAATGCTTAGTTCTTGGCTTTTATCATTTTTTAGAAAAATGACTTCATTTCCTTGCAACTTCCTACAGGGATCAATGAGGTTTTTAATTTGTTTTTATAAAATGATGAACTCAGATTAAAAAAATTCTTAATTGACAACCAAAATTCACTAATTATTGGGAAGAGAATACAAGAAAATAGTAGGTACAGGGCCAGTACTACAACATTGGTCTCTTGCATTGATTTGAATCATCAAATGCAGTTTCAAAAAAACAAATTCCTTTTTCTGAACTAGGTCATGTTTCAGAGTGACAGATAAGATATAATGATGTGTGAAGTACAAGTCAGTGCAAAGAAAGCCACTTATATTTTGTACTTGGTATTTATATTTCATGATTCACTTAGGTTGAGAGCTTACATGACTATATCTTATTCTTTGGCCTGCTGTGTCCCATGAATCCATAATCCCATATTTATTTATAATAAGAAACATAGATAGCTCAAATATATACTGCTCAAAAATTCTTTTAGTGTGACTTTCTCATTGTTCTACTGAGAAACCTTTCAAAGCGCATATGGGGAAGCCTAGACAAAGTCAAAGGAGAGTAGCAAGTTTGGGAGTTGCTGTTGACACCATTCTTTTTTTATATTACAAGGAAGTTAGACCAGATTTTCTGGATTCAAATTCAAGCTCCACTGCCTGTGAGCTGTGTGACTTTGCATAAGTTGTAGAACTCCCGAAAGCCTCCATGACTTATCTGTGGAGTGGGATAAAATCTAGTTTATGGAGTTCATGATAATCAAATAAGACAGTCTTGTAAGATCACTTATCACAGTGACTTCTATAGATGCATAAAACACACAGGTACCAGCCTTGAGGATAAACAGTTGGTAATACACAGCCATACTGGTTCAGCAACATACTAAATAAATTTATAGGTACCACAGAAGGTTAGTTCTGTCTGTTTCCTTTTCACAGATGTATTCCATCCCCTGGGATAGTGACCAAGTACAGAGTAGAGATTCGATAAACATTTCTTTCAGGTATGAATGAATGAATAGATATAACTTTGTAACAGAAAGTAGGGTATGGCTGCTTACCACTCAAAAGTCAATAAAATGAGAAGGCTGGTGGAAGGAAAGTTTGCTTTATTTTGGATGAGAGCAACCAGTAGGGAAGGTGGACTCCTTCCAAAGGCCAGCTCTCCTCAGGTGACAATCAGTGGGCATGAGCTTTTTTTATAGGCTGAGGAAAGGGGCTACCTGTAGAGACAGCACAGTTATCTCTGACAGTCATCTTGAAATTAGAGGTAGGCAGTCTCATCAGTGTCATCTTGATTATTTTAAGTACAGTTAGTCTTCAGTCCCATAATCATTGTTTTTTCATTTCCTTGAGGCTGTTTCTCCGAATTGTGGCAGCTTATGTCCTGGTTACAGTCTGGCCATCATGTAGTTAGCTTGATGGGGTTTCAGCACCTGTAAGACTGTTAATAGGGCATAGCCGAGAATATTATCTATATGCCTTGCTGCTGCTGCTGCTGCTGCTGCTAAGTCGCTTCAGTTGTGTCCAACTCTGTGCGACCCCATAGATGGCAGCCCACCAGGCCCCTCTGTCCCCAGGATTCTCCAGGCAAGAACATTGGAGTGGGGAGCAGAAACTAAATGTCCTTGAATATGCTTAATGACTACATTATTATTCTGTAGTCTCCTTTGTCTGTTTTCCTTTGTTTCTGCATTTTCTCCTTCTTTGGTTAAACTTACTTTTTGGCTAAAGTTTTTCCAGAGATGAAAGGTAGGCAGAAGACATGAGGAGCAAGGACCATAGGCTCCTGCTCCATTTCAACTTGGGTACAATGTGAAGTGAAGTGAAATGAAAGTCGCTCAGTTGTGTCCAACTCTTCGTGACCCCATGCACTATACAGTCCATGGAATTCTCCAGGCCAGAACACTGGAGTGGGTGGCCTTTCCCTTCTTCAGGGGATCTTCCCAATGCAGGGATTGAACCCAGGTCTCCCACATTGCAGGTGGATTCTTAACCAGCTGAGCCACAAGGGAAGCTCTTGGGTACAATGGCTTCATCCAATTGTCTGTATTCCTTTCCAGAAATACCTACCACCTTGAAATTAAATAATTACTTTGATTTTTGCACAGGTTTTTACATTTTGCTATGTACGGATGCCTTCAGACTTTTTTTCCTTTCTTCACTATGGTTAATACACATAACATAAAGTTTCCCATTTTAAAGTGCACACTGCAGTGATATTTAGCACATTCATAATGTTGTGAAACCATCATCACTATTCAATTTCAGAGCCTCCTTACTGTCATCAGTGGAAACCCCCTGCTCATTAAACCATGACTCTTTACTTCCCCTGCCTCCTGTTAGCCCCAAGCAACCACAGTTCTGCTTTCTGTCTTTGTGATTTGCTTACTCTGGGCCTTTTCCATTACAGAATCAGACCAGTCAGTCCTAAAGGAAATCAACCTTGAATACTCATTGGAAGGACTGTTGTCGAAGCTGAAGCTCCAATACTTCAGCCACTTGATGCTAAGAGCCAACTCACTGGAAAAGACCTTGATTCTGGGCAAGGTTGAAGGCAGGAAGAGAAGGGGGCAGGAGAGAATGAAATGGTTGGATGGTATCACTGATTCAATGGACATGAACTTGGACAAACTCCTGGAGATCGTAAGGACAAGAAGGTCTGACGTGTTCCAGTCCATGGGGTCACAGAGTCAGACACGACTTGGCAACTGAACAACAGTATGTGAACTTTCATGTTTGACTTCTTATTAGTAAAGTATTTGAGAATAGTTTTAGATTTACAGAAAAGTTGAAAAGACATACAGACAATTCTCATAAACCCTACATTCTGTGATGGATATTTTGAAACATGTATTTCATGTATACGTGTATTTCAACTCATTCCAGAGTTTATCCTCTTTGAGGCTTGGATTGCCCCATCTTTGGCTAGTAGGAACCCTCATAAGTTGACTTCTTGTCTTTTTCTGATGTCATGTTTATGAACTTAAATATAAAGTCTTTTTATGATAACATCTAGAAGCCAGCTGTGATTTGGGAAGTGTGGTTTGGGTGGGGAAGGAGAGTTGACTGGAGGGATAAACTTTAGATTAGTTTAAAAAAAAGGATGCTAATTCAATTTCTAGGGAAAACAGAGTTTCATGCTCCAGAGTTTTGAACTCTGACAGGTTGGCTCCCACTGGGCCTGAGATTTCATCCTTATTAACAAACCTAGGCTGGCCTCCCTCCTCCCCTGTTCTGTGCCCATATGAGGCATCAGACCTTGCTGGATTTGCTCTGCCCATGATAAGTAAGCAGGCTTAGTGTTGCCTTTTCTCAGAGCTCGTCAGACTCAGGCCTTTGGGCTGATTAGAAAGAACTGCAGGGCGCCAGGTTTCTCTGCTTCATTGGGAAGAATTGCTGCAGTTTCTCACGCACAGCACTGGGGAAAGCAGATCCAAACTAATCTGCCTGGTGAGCATTGCCCAGCCCTATGTGTGGAGTGAAGATGAGCCAGAGGAGGATGATGCCAACAGAGGAGGATGATGCCAACAGAGGAGGTGCCTGTGCAGGAATGTGCTTTGTGTTGCAATTTTGCAGTTACTTCCTCCTTTGATCCCCACAATAAGAACTTTTAAGTGTCTTTGAATGGCCAAAGATAGGCAGTGTAGGGTTAGAGGTGAGGATGGCCCAGTCTTTGTCTGCAAGGAGTTTGCAATGAAAGGGTTAAGCAGTGCTGCCAAACCATCTAATAGTGGTTGATGGAGGACAAGATCCATATCCTGGATTGGGCTATGTGGGAGGAGGTCAGAGAGGGAGGCTGCATCACTATTGTAATCGGCATCCCCAGGAGCAAGACTCTGCTAGGCTGTGTCGGGTTGATGCCTGGGGAAGCATTCCTAGGTCCCCGGTGTGCACACACAACCCTTGATCTCTACCAGAACAATCAGCAATAATGTTAGCAGAGAAGTCATGGATTAAAGAGAGCACTTGTATATTCATGGGTCAGTAGGTGAGCAGGAAGGTGCAATGATCAGCATGGGCTCTGGGGCCCAATCATGACCCTAGACAGCCCTCCAAGTCGTCACAGTCAAAGGGAAACTCATCTTCTCTCTCTGATTGTTTTGAGAATGCAGTGAGAACAGGAATGAGCCTGGCTCCAGGCAGGTGCTCCGTAATGGTGGTGGCCATCAGTAGAAGTTTGTTGAATACACCTAAGAGTAATGATGTGTCACAGCCAGTTCCCTTCAAGTGAAGCATCTTGGGTGAGATATCCATGGTCACTGTGACAATAGAGATGCACAGTGCATCTAAACATGCAGCTCAAGGCCGCGAGAGACACAGGGGAAGAGGAGAAGGTCTGAGCACAATGCGAGGTCCCTAGACTCTGCTGCAGGCTCTGCTGTCCAGCTTTGGGGTTCTGGTGGTATGGGGGCTATGTGCCCATGGATTTCTGGGAACTGTGGACCTTGTACCCTCTCTGGTGATGGTGAAGCCAAAACAAAGAGAAATTTTTGGTTGGCCTTCCCTGGACAGGCAGAAGCTCACCCAGCACCTAATGCTGATCCACCAATGACCTGATAGACCCACATATGGAGGCCTGGGCAAGAAGCTCTCCCGTCATTCCAGTGAAGCAGGAAACAGCCATGTGAAGGTGACTCACGTAAGATGAGATATAACTACGGTTTCTTGGAAGAAGGAGTCCTGAGCTGTGTAGGATTTGTATGGAGTCAGCAGAGAGGAAAGACCTTCTAGGTATATGACATGAAAATGCACTGGACTTGGATCAGGAGACCTGGCTTGTATCTTGGCTGCACAACTTACTAGCTGTGTGACCTTGCTTAACCTCACTGAGCCTTGGTTTCCTCATCTGAACTATGGACATGATAATTTATTCTGATAATGGTTGTCTTCAGGATTAAATGAGATTGGCTTTAAAGAGCATCCTGGTCAGTGCCTGGGACCTAGAAAACACCCAGGAAATGGTAACTCTGTGGGAAAGAAAGCACAGGGAGAAAGCAGGGAGCCACTCAGGGACCTTGGGCAGGACTCACTAGTGGGCTTCTGAAACTACATTTAAAAGTTTGTGTATCAGTTCTCTTTTTCTGGAGTGAAGATATCATAGATTTTTTAAAAAGTAATAATTAAAAAAATATTTATTTATTTTTGGCTGTGCTAAGTGTTTGTTGCCATGTGAGAATTTCTCTAGTTGTGGTGCGTGGGGGTTACTCTCTAGTTGCAGTGCTCAGACTTCTTACTGCCGTAACTTCTCTTGCTGCAGAGCATGGGATCCAGGGCATGCAGGCTTCAGTAGTTGTGGTACACAGGCTCTAGAGCAGTGGTCCCCAACCTTTTTGGCACCAGGGACTGTGCCTAAAGACTGTGGGTGGTGGGGGGAGGATGGTTCAGGCAGTGCGACTGATGGGGAGCAGTAGATGACACTTCTGCTCACCTTCTGCTGGCCCAGTTCATAACAGGCACAGACAGGTGCCATGGGTGGCACACAGGCTCAGCAGTTGCAACTCATGGGATCTAGAGCGTGGGTTCAATAGTTGTGCACATGGATTTAGTTGCCTCACAGCATGTGAAGTCTCCTGGATCAGGGATCAAACCCATGTCCCCTGCATTGGCAGGCAGATTCTTAACCAGTGGACTGTCTGGGAAATGCTGATTTCATAGATTTATCAAACTGTCAAGAGTCTGTAACCAGAAAAGATATAGAACCATCAATATAGAGCTTTCGACTTTCCAAGGTATAACTTCTCATTAACACGTTTGAACACACATGAGTCCCATGTGATAAGTTGAGCAGTTATTACTATTATTTATGTTTGATGGTTGAAATAATGGTCTTAGGGTTCCAGAACCATGGCAGACACTGAACTCTTGTGGATAGCTTCTTCATCATCTTTCCCTTTGTCCCTTCTCAGGAGTTTCAAATTCCCATTGGAGTTCCATGTGCTTCCATAAAAGCAGTCTATTCCCCAAGACTGAGTGAGTTCAGGGCCCGGGAATGTTGAACAGCACATTCAACCTCAGTGGCTGCTGATTGGTCCAAGCATGAACATGAGACCCAGTGGTTCAACTAGAGTGAATCTTCCAATTGTAACCATAAATTCTTGGACATGTATTTTATCTTTCTTGGACTATATGTAGGTAAGACAGTCAGTTCAGTCACTCAGTCATGTCTGACTCTTTGCAACCCCATGGACTGCAGAACGCCAGGCTTTCCTGTGCATCACTAGCTCCCAGAGTTTACTCAGACTCATACCCATCGAGTTGGTGATGCCATCCAACCATCTCATTCTCTGTCATCCCCATCTCTTCCTGCCCTCAGTCTTTTCCAGCATCAGGGTCTCTTACAATGAGTCAGCTCTTCACATCAGGTGGCCAAATTATTGGAGTTTCGGCTTCAGCATCAGTCCTTCTAGTGAATATTCAGGACTGATTTCCTTTAGGATGGACTGATTGGATCTCCTTGCAGCCCAAGGGACTCTCAAGAGTCTTCTCCAACACCATAGTTCAAAAGCATCAATTCTTTGGTGCCTAGCCTTCTTTATAGCCCAACTCTCACATCCATATATGATTATTGGGAAAACCATATCTTTGACTAGATGGACTTTGTTGGCAAAGTAATGTCTCTGCTTTTTAATATGCTATCTAGGTTGGTCATAACTTTTCTTCCAAGGAGCAAGCATCTTTTAATTTCATGGCTGCAATCACCATCTGCAGTGATTTTGGAGCCTCCCCAAAATAAAGTCTGACACTGTTTCCACTGTTTCCCAATCTATTTGCCATGAAATGATGGGACCAGATGCCATGATCTTAGTTTTCTGAATGTTGAGTTTTAAGCCAACTTTTTCACTCTCCACTTACACTTTCATCAAGAAGCTCTTAGATCTTTGCTTTCTGTCATAAGGGTGGTGTTATATGTATATCTGAGGTTATTGATATTTCTCCTGGAAATCTTGATTCCAGCTTGTGCTTCATCCACCCTAGCTTGTGCTTTCTCATGATGTACTCTGCATATAAGTTAAATAAGTAGGGTGACAATATACAGCCTTGATGTACTCCTTTTCTGATTTGGACTCATCTGTTCCATGTCCAGTTCTAACTGTTGCTTCCTGATCTGAATATAGATTTCTCAGGAGGCAGGTAAGGTGGTCTGGTATTCCCATATTTTGAAGAATTTTACACAGTTAGTTGTGATCTACACGTTAAAGGCTTTGGTATATTCAATAAAGCAGAAGTAGATGTTTTTTCTGGAAGTCTCTTGCTTCTTTGATGATCCAACAGACATTGTCAATTTGATCTCTGATTCCTCTGCTTTTTCTAAATCCAGTTTGAACATCTGGAAGTCCTTGCTTCACATACTACTGAAGCCTGGCTTGGAAAATTCTGAGCATTAGTTTGCTAGCATGTGAGATAAGTGCAACTGTGTGGTAGTTTGAGCATTTTTGGCATTGCCTTTCTTTGGGATTGGAATAAAAACTGACCTTTTCCAGTCCTGTGACCACTGCTGAGTTTTCCAAATTTGCTGGCATATTGAGTGCAGCACTTTCACAGCATCATCTTTCAGGATTTGAAATAGCTCAACTGAAATTCCATCATCTCCACTAGCTTTGTTTGTAGTGATGCTTCCTAAGGCCCACTTGACTTTGCACTCTAAGATGTCTAGCTCTAGGTGAATGATGATACCATCTTGCTTGTCTGGGTCATGAAGATCTTTTTTGTATAATTCTTCTGTGTATTCTATATGTAGGTAAAGGGGTTGCTATAGTCACTTTATTCCCATGAGCAAAGGGATCTTGGGAGCCAAGTTGACCCAGAGAAACTAGAATCACAGAGAACAGTTTGTCTGAATTAACTCGGCTTCTTCATATACCATGAATTATACATTTTCTATTATTTGCAACCCAAACCTTCCAGTCAATATAGGTGCCTCAGCCAAGGTCATTCAAAGCATTATTGACAGAACTAGGTCAAGAACCCCACAATTTCTGGTTCTCATTAACAATCATTTAGCTCAATCCTTCACCAGTTGGCCATGACCTTCCCCAGATTTGTTGACATCTTCACTTGCCTCACCTCTTGAGAGAGAAGTTTCTATGAATTTTCTTTTTGATGGGAAAACAACTTCTTTAAAATTTAGGTTCTAAAATCCTACATGGCTTCTCCTACAAATTCCAAGAAAGAACTTACATAACTAAGATTTGGAGAACTGGTCTACCCATTCCAGCAACTCGACCTCTCCAAGTTTAGACAGAAGGGATTAGCAGAGTTGCTATTCTGCCCACACTCTGCTCTCTCCTCCATTAATTGCACACCTAGTGCCTTCTGTAGGCAAGCCCCATGCTGGCTGTGGACTGAAGAAAGCATATACAGTGCTTCTACCAATGAAAGACTTCCTACAGTTGGTAAGCACATAGAATGCTTAGTGAATGCAAGTGTGAGAGGGTAGAAACTGCTCATTCAGACTGATGAGGTGTGTCCTCAGGGACCTGCCAGCACCTGGTTAGCACCTGGCCCTGCTGGCGAGCCAAAGTCCACATACAGCTGTGGAAAAGCCTTTGCATATCTGTACCATGTGCTGTAATGGACTGGTGTGACTTCAACTTGGGCAGGACTTTGGCTGGAGTGATTAAACCTTGTGCAAGTGCATGAAATGCTCAGAACTTTATTTTTCCATATAATAAATAGGTACACTCCCTTCACATTGTTCTTGTGTTTACTAAGATAATATCAGTGAATGCATGTTCTACTAGCAACCAGGGAATGCTTTATAGATATAAGCATCGTTTTCTGTTATCCTTATAGCACTGTGCCCCCATTCAAATTCATAAAAAAAGAATGTCTTCCCCTTAAAACTGTAGACTGAACATTATTAGGAAAGAAAATCATCATTTCTTACATCATCCCTCCCCTAAATCACAAAGTTTAACCCCAGGGATATATTTGCATGCTGTGTGTCTTTAGGATCCTGCTGTCTGCCATCTCTGCAGTTGATATGGGGCCAGCTGAGGAGAGGGATGAGATGACTTGCTCTAAACCTGGCTCTGTGTTTATCAGTTGCTGTGTGACCCTGGGCAAGACACTTTACCACTCTGAGCCTCGGTTTCCTCTTCCATCAAATGGAGATAATTTTTACTTATTGCTGTGATTTCAGCAAAGGTTTTGCTAGAATTGGGTAAAGATCAGCTTTTTCCAAAGCAGCAATCTTGCTGGGTCAGATGTATGTTTCTGTTTGTGTTGTCTGTTCTCTTAGATGTGAATGCATATTTTACCCACTGGGGCACTTTGGGATTGATTAGGAGCAAAGGAACATGAGAAAAAAGAGCCAAAACGAACAGTAGCACCAGGCCCCAGAAGTTCAGCCACGTTGGTGACTCTCGGGTGGCCAGCATGGCTTCAAGAGTTATGAGCCCTTCACCTGCCAGGTATTAATAAGAGCATGGCTTTCCCTCAAGACTGGCTGCTTTTCCAGGCCTGTGGACAGCTGAAGGCTCAAGTAGGACATGGGGCCTGAAAAGAAGAAATATCCTCCCAGGCACTTCCAATAGTGGGTGTTAACTTAGGTCCCAGGGGAGTGATGGACAGGGAAACATATTGAGATGGAGATCTGTGTGTAGGTAGTGCTCTCGAGCAGAGGAGAGTGTGACAAGACATAGGGGAGAGTTCAGCTGAGTACAGCCCCAACAGAGGCCTGAACAGATCCCTGGAGATACTCTGAAGCTGGGCTGGCCCTGCAGAAATGCCCCTCATTGAGGAAAGGGGGCCTTTGTACCCCAAGTTGTTGGATGTAATATAGACTTTCTCCAGGGAAGAAATCATCTTGGGGGAGACAGAACCTTCTGGCAATACTCCAAGAGGATCTTGGCTGTGAACCCCATTTAAGTGAAGACATTGGTCAGCATTCAGGCTCTGGGGGTGCTCTCACTGCCTACTGCTGTGACATGGAGCCTGAACTGGCAGAGCTGTCGCTCAGGGTCCCTGAGTGCCTGTGTCTTCTTAACTCTCATAGGAGATGGGGCAGAGGATGGAAGGCACACGCCACTCTGGTCCCCAGTGAGGTTATCCCTTTAACTTTGTAAATATCCAGTGAAAGGATAAGCCTGTCATAAAGAAAAGAAACTGCAGTGAATGTTTTGGGAAACTAGCCAAGGAGGAAACTGCTGAAAGAAAACTTGCTGGTGTCCAGGGATTCTGTATTGTGGCTTGCCCCAGATGGCCAGGCATGGGGACCCACACATGAACCCTTCCCTTTACCTCTTGTTACTCATAAGATAGATGGTAATCTGTGCTTGGCAGACCCAGCCACTGAGTTTCTTATGATGTTAGTTTCCGCTGCTTAACCCCACTCTTCTTTATTTAATTTATCTAGTATTTGTTTATTTCTCACTGTGGAAGGTAAGCTTTTAGTACACAAACATTAGGCTCTGTGTCTATCTCCCCTCTCCTACCATCTCAATAAAGTTAAATTATAATTTCAAGTTAAATCAATATTCCCTTGTTTGATCCTATGATTATGTAAATATTGTTCATAACTGATGTTAGTTAGGTTGCATAATTACATTTCATTTCTTGGCAGTGTTTAACTTTTCTGAGAGCTAATTACTGACTTAAAAATGGATTAGTTTTATATGTATTTGTGACTCACTCTTCCCATACCTGTGGGCTATCCGCAAGCCTCTCTCAATATGGTCTGGCAATTAGGTACTCTGTTAGTTTTTGGCAACTTCCCTCTTGGAGCCCTCCATCCTCAAACATCCATCTGGACAGGTTGTTACAGGCCACCTACACAGCTGTTTCTCAGAGACTCCTCTTCACTATCCTTATCTGAGCTTTACAAAGGTCTGAGAAAGTGTTTGAGATGTGAGAAAAAAAAATTATTGGCTCCTAAAATAAAATTGCAAATTAGAAATAAACAAACATTTAATTAAATTGCATACTATCGTGTCAACTAGTCAATTGCAACTCAACTCAACTCATTCCTCTAAGCAGCACTCTGATCCAACCTGCACACATGGCTGGATCCTGAGAGGTCCCTGAAGATACCCATAATGCAGTTCTCCATTTCCTTCTTGGGGATGGAGCTTCTGTAGCAAACAAAATGGTTTGCATGGCACTGATTCAAACCCGTGTTTGCAGAAAAGTTTAAACCAAAGAGAAGCCCAGACTTTTGGGAATTATCTTCTTGCTGTTCTCATATCTAACTCCTTGGTTCATTTTCTCACCTGCCACTGTAACCACTCTCAGTTCTCTAGTGGGATCCACCATGCAGTTTCTAAGATGACTGACTATTTTCTAGCTCCATCCTTTATCTTTCCTCCTTGGACAAGGGATTCTGTAGGTGATCTCATAGGTGTCAGCTTTGTTGACTGAAGTGGCCTCCAGTTCCTCCTAGGTTTAGTTCCTTCTTCAGCCCCAAGGTAGATCAAGAAAGCAATCTTTCCTGTTTTTCATTCCAGTAAGGGTGTATTGTCACATATGATTCTGGTCATCTTCCTTTCACTCTCCAGATTCATTCTCTACCCTTCTTTACAGTGCTTTCAGTCATAGGAAGCTGACTTGTACCAACTGCCCCATCCCATCTCTCCTGCCCTCTGTTCCAGTTGGGTTTGGCCAATGGGGGCTCTGCAGGAGATCTGCAGGCAGGATCAGAGTGAGGGCAGGGCTGCTGCTGTCAAGTTGACCTCTCAAACAGATCTTTGGCTCTGGAAGTTTCTCCCTCCTCTTGCCAGCTAACCATGTAGCTGTTTCTAATGTAGAAAAAAGTCACAGGCATGAATCTTTCTGAATATGCAGAGGCTAAATCTCAGGAAAGAGAAGTGCCATATTCTTTCTCTAACTTAATTTTTATTTTATGTCTCCATTTTGCTGAGAATATACATATATGATTTAAGTCAAATTGTTCTTCCTTTATTTTCCTTGCGTTTGGACCTAATTTGAGGTGTTATAAGTTTGATAGTTAAAAGATCTCAGTGTTATCTGCTCATAGCAGACTTTATTGAGATGCCTGTAGTCCTAGCCTCAGTGGTCAGTCTACTTTGACTAATCACTGACTAGTGATTCAGTACTGAGTCTCACCATGTTGTCTAGGTTATTTCAGGCCTCCTTTGCTACCCTAAACATAACACATGATGTTGAATTTACCTTGGGGCTGTGCCTAGGAAAGGGGACAGATTGTCTGCTCAGTTCTTGACTATCACAACCCTAGTTGAGGGTTTTGTTATTTTTTACCCAGAAAGGAGCTTTCTTTCTCAGGGACTTCAGAAATGTCAACTCTCAACCTTTCCCTCTATACTGTGAAACTCTTCACTAGTTTGAGAAGTAGAGAATGGGAAAGCCTGCTTCATGTCTTCCTGGATGTTCCTACTGTGTATGCCCTGAGCTCTTTCTCTTCTGGGTGGGACTGTAGAGTTTGGAAAGTCAAAATCCAGAAATGAGCTGAATTCTTCAGAAGAAAAGTTGGAGGGATTAGGAAGACCAAGAAACATACTCAAGGGAAAAATAAATTATTCTTTAAAAGTTCCCTCCTGCTTCCACCCTACCCCTGACTGTGCCTCTTGGGTAATATGAGGGAGAACAGCTAAGAAGTGGTAAGAAATCATTGGTTGAACACTCTACATCTTAGAAGAGGAGAAATGGAGAGTGGAGGTGCTGGAAGGGCCCCTGGGGAGATGAAGGACTGGTTTTTTGGAACTCAGATCTATTGTGGGGCTGCCAAAAACATCTGCAAGGAATGAGGTCCTAGGTTGGAACTGGGTAGGATTGAGGCATACTTGGAGAGGCCAGGAATAGGTAGGGCAGAGGCAGTGACATCTGTACCTGAAAGAGTGAGAAGACAGCTTGTCATCAAGTTTGAAGACTGAGCCCGGGGCCCTGAAAAAGGGGCAATGCCATCACACCAGCTTTTATGGAGGGCTTGTGACATGCTGGGCCCTAAGTGTTGCTCATTTAGTTTCCACAATTGCTCAGTGCATACTGTGCAATATTATCCTCACTTCTTTGGTGAGAAAACTGAGAATGAAGAGCTTGGTTTCCTAACCAGGATCACCAAGCTGTAACATATGACTGCAGTTCTATCTGGTTCTAAACTTGAGTCTCAACTATTCCCAACTACCTGCTCTGATTAGTGCAGCAGAGGAATGGAGTGACTAAGTCAGTGACAGCTTCAAGAATGAGGTGACAGTGATAAGAATAGTGCCAATAAATGTTAATAAATGTTAATGATGAAACATGTTAAAGACTACAGTCATTAGTCTTTATGCCTTCTGCAAATCCTCACTTCCCTGTACATTTTTGGAAGCAAAGACTGAGTCACTCAGTTAGGAGGGTGTCTTGCACAAGGCAAACTAAAAAATTACCACCACTGCAACTGCCCTCCATTTGAGTTCAATTAAGGCATAAATTCTTCAGTACGTGCTTGCTCTTAGCTATACCAGGACTTTATTCAAAAGTCACTCTAGGGTTGATCTTCAAAAGAATTCTATTTTATGAGAAGAGCTCATATAACTCAAATTAAAAAAAAAAACATAAAAGACAAATAACCTTCAAAATAATGGGCAGAATATCTAAATTCACATTTCTCAAAAAAGACATACAGATGGCCAACAGGCACATGAAAACATGGTCAATCTCACGAATTATTAGAGAAATGCAAATAAAAACTACAATGAAGTATCACTTTACACCAGTCAAAATGACCACCATCAAAAAAAGTCTACAAATAATAAATGCCGAAGAAAAGGGAACTCTCCTACATTGTTGGTTGGAATGTAAAGTGGTGCAGCCACTATGGAAAATAATATGGAGTTTCCTTAAAAAATTAAAAATAGAACTAACATATGATCCAGTAATCTTGCTCTTCAAGCATATATCTGGAAAAGACGGAAACTAATTTGAAAAGATACATGCACCCCAATGTTCATAGCAGCACTGTCTGCAATAGCTAAGATGTGGAAGCAATCTAAATATCCATTGACAAATGAATATAAAGAAGATGTGGTATATATGTACAACAGAATATTAACCAGCCATAAAAAAAATAAAATAATGATATTTGCAGAAACATGATTGAACCCAGAGATTATCATACTAAGTAAAGTAAGTCAAATAAAGAAAGACATATAGCATGATATCACTTATATTTGGAATCTAGAAAATATCTTAATGAACTTATTTACAAAATAGAAACAGACTTACCGACATAGAAAACAAACTCAATTCTACCAAAAGGGAAAAAAGGTGAAGGACAAATTAGGAGTTTGGGATTAACAGATACACAGTACAAAAATTAGAAAAACAAAGACCTACTGTATCATATAGGGAACTATATTCAATATTTTGTAATAGACTGTGTGGAAAAGAATCTTGTAACGGCTTAATAAAAAAG
>SJYC01015035.1:0-29750 GCA_006408675.1 Madoqua kirkii
TTTCTAGCATCTTTTAGACAAAGACTTTTAAGCAACTGTCTTAAAATATGCTCAAGAGCAAATAGAAAAACATGGACAAAGACTTTCAAAAAATCAAGTGAAGTAATAAAAATGAGAATATCAATAATGACATATAAACTATTTAATTAAAAAAAAAACAAGTTCTGGAGGTGATAAGTACAGTGACTAAAAAGAAAAAAAACTAGTAGAGTTCAACAGAAGATTTCACCAGGCAAAAGACAGTATCAGAAAATCTGAAGATTGGAAAATTGAAATCATCAGCTATGTAGGACAAAAAGAAAAATAACAAAGAAATATGAACAGAGCTTAAGCGATATATGAGACACTATCAGGGACACCAATATATGTATCATGGAAGTCCCAGAAGGAAAAGACAAAGAGAAAAGAACACAAAGAATATTTCAAGAAATGATATTTTCTTTGTCAAACATTATCAAGAAAGTGAAATGAAAAATTACAGAATGGAAGAAGTATTTAAGAATTAGACAAGTGTTTACTGTCTAGAATTTATAAAGAACTCCTACAACTCAACAACAAGGCAAATAACACTAGTTGTTAGTAAAAACAATTGGGAAAAATGAGTACATGACTTAGACATTTCTTAAAAAAAAAATATATATATATATATATATCATGAAAAACTGCTCAACATCATTAGTCATTGCATGCATGCATGATAAATCTCTTCAGATGTGTCCAGCTCCCTTCAGGCTCCCTGTCCATGGGATTCTCCAGGCAAGAATACTGGAGTGGGTTGCCATGACCTCCTCCAGGGGATCTTCTTGACTCAGGAATCAAACTGGCATCTCTTAAGTCTCCTGCATTGGCAGGCAGGTTCTTTATCACTAGTGCCACCTGGGAAGTCCCATTAGTCATTGCTGCTGCTGCTGCTAAGTCACTTCAGTCGTGTCCAACTCTGTGAGACCCCATAGACAGCAGCCCACCAGGCTCCCCCATCTCTGGGATTCTCCAGGCAAGAACACTGGAGTGGGTTGCCATATATATATATATATATATATCATGAAAAACTGCTCAACATCATTAGTCATTGCATGCATGCATGATAAATCTCTTCAGATGTGTCCAGCTCCCTTCAGGCTCCCTGTCCATGGGATTCTCCAGGCAAGAATACTGGAGTGGGTTGCCATGACCTCCTCCAGGGGATCTTCTTGACTCAGGAATCAAACTGGCATCTCTTAAGTCTCCTGCATTGGCAGGCAGGTTCTTTATCACTAGTGCCACCTGGGAAGTCCCATTAGTCATTGCTGCTGCTGCTGCTAAGTCACTTCAGTCGTGTCCAACTCTGTGAGACCCCATAGACAGCAGCCCACCAGGCTCCCCCATCTCTGGGATTCTCCAGGCAAGAACACTGGAGTGGGTTGCCATATCCTTCTCCAATGCATGAACGTGAAAAGTGAAAGTGAAGTCGCTCAGTTGTGTCCAACTCTTAGTGACCCCATGGATTGCAGCTTACCAGGCTCCTCCACCCATGGGATTTTCCAGGCAAGAGTATTGGAGTGGGGTGCCATTGCCTTCTGGGAAATACAAATCAGAAACACTTTAAGTTGCCACTTCATTCCCATTAAAATGTTTATAATTAAAAAAAAAAGTATTGGTGAAGATATGGAGAAACTGAAACACTTATACAGTACAGGATGGGAATGTATGTTAATTTAGCCACTGTGGAAAACAGGTTGGCAGCTCTACAGAAAGCTAAATATAGAATTACCCTATGGCTCAACAATTCTACTTTTAGGTATATGCCCCAAGTAATTGAAAACAGGAACTCATTCATATACTTGTATGCCAATGTTCATTGCAGCATTATTTCCAATGGCCAACAAGTGCAAACAATCCAAGTGTCCAACAGAGGAATGGATAAGCTAAATGGGGTGTATACAAACAATGGAATATTTTTTAAGCTATAAAAGGAATTGAGTTCTAATGCATGTCAAGATATAGATGAATCTTGAAACATAAGTGAAATAAGCAAAACAAAAAAGGATGAATATTATATAATTCCACTTACATAAAATAGCAACAAGAAACAAATTAGAGTTCACGGGAGGCTGGGAGTAGTGAAGAATGGGGAGTTATTGCTTGATGATTACAGTTTCTCTTTGGGATGATGAAATATTTTTGGAAGTATATAGTAGTGATGATTGCAGAACACTGTGAATTTAATGAATGTCACTGAACTCTACACTGAAAAAATGGTTAAAATGGCAAATTTTATGTTTTATATATATATTATCATGATTTAAACAATTAAAAAGTAAAAGAAAAATACATTAGGAATATTGTTGCTTCCTTTTTCCCACTACATGTTCAGTTTGTTTCAGGAGCCTAATCCTCCTTAGTCTATCCACATATTAGTAACCAGGACTAGACAAGGGAAAGAGCCGTCCAATCACATGGTCCCATCCCCCTTTCCCTTTGCCTATGATTGGCTTTGAAAGACAGGTTTAAGCTAATAAGTGCAGGGGTTTATTTAAGGACTGTTAAGGGTGCAGCAGGATTGGTCAGGTAGCCTACATGGCCCAATCAGACTGAAAAGAAGAATATTAATTCTATTGTTAAGAGGTTCATTTTCTTTCTTCTTTCTTCCTAGCAACTGTTGAGTGGGGCGTATTTGCATTTTCTACCTAAATGCTTTGTGATGGAGATATAGTGTGGGATAGGACTAGCTCTTTGAAGAGTGAATAATCTTTTTTATTCTATTCCTCCACACCTCACTATGAATATTTTAAAGACAATCAAGGTCATCCATGTTTGGGATCGGTAGCACATAGTTTTCACTGTATGTTCTACTCTGCCCAAGCCAAAGGAAAAGCGTAACTGAGACTCTTGTCAGGGACATGTTTTCCAGGCCCCTGCTGAGATGGGGCCTGTTATTTCCCTGCTGCTGAGGAAGGCGAGATCACTTCTTTCTGAAGCCTTGGGGAGCCTCTCCAACACAGCTGAAAGCGAGTCCCTGCAAAGTAAGTCACAGAACTTTGGGGAAATGGCCTGCTCATTTGTTTTGACATTGAAGAATAAAATGCAGAGGGAGAAAACAGAGGGAATACTGGCTTTGTTGTTGTAACAACCTCCTATGCCAAGTACCACAGTACATGCCTCCGTTGAGCTTCCTGCTCTGTGATTGATTCTACCTGCCTAGCTCTCCCCTGGGTCCCCTCCATTGGAGACAGGCCAGCAGAGTCTGTCTGGGCATGCTTATCTGGATGTGTATTAGTTTGTTTTTTCATTTTCTCTATCTTCACTGTGGGGAAAATGGCAAGAAGGCTCACATCCTCACCGTTCTGTCCCAGTGTTTCTCATTCCATTGATGTTACTAGTGAACAATGGAGCTGCCACTCATGGCTGTCTCTCTGACATCAATCAGCTTCCCTGGGGAAAATAAAATGTATTATTGAATAAATAATGTGAGGAAAACCGAGTAGCCATGTAGGGAAAAAGTAAAGCTAGAACAACAATCCAACTTTACCACAAAATAAATTTCACATGGGCAAGAGTTTTAAACAGAATGGAATAAAACCATGAAACAACACAAAGAAAGTATGCTAAAAACTTGAGCACTGTGACAAAATGATACATTTTAAAACAGTTATCAAATGTTATGATTGGAAGAAATATGAACCTCTAACATTCCAACAGACACTAAATAAAGATAAAGGATAAATATCCCCTTTCCCCCAAAAGATCCAAGACCAGATAATTTATGAGTTCTACTAAACTATCAATGACAAGACATTTCTTATACCAGTTATTCCAGAAAGTAGAAAAGGATATCAAGACACTCATAGTTTAACCACAATTCCAAAACTGCACAAGTACAAAGTGAGAAAATTGTAGGTTCATTTCACTTTTAGAATAAACAGAAATCTTAATTTCATTTTGGAATCAAATTCAACATACATTAACAAGTTCATTCAACATGCTCAATGAAAGCTTTTCTCAAGGGTGTAAACAAAATGAAACAAATCTCTTGATGTAATTATATCAATATAGGCAGGAAAAAATTGATAAAGTACAGAACATCATTATTTTCTAATTTAAAAATGCATGAATGGATAATATACTTACAAAAATGTATATAAATCATAAATGTGTTGATTAGATAATTTTCATAAACTGAAAAGCATCCATGCAAACAGCACCCACAGCCCTAAATGTTATCACTGCATCTCTTTCTTTCAGCTCTGACAAGGGCAATACTTAATGTCCTTGTTTTGTTCAGTTTATCCATTCTAATAAGTTGAAAACCATTCAACAATGAAAAACATTTTAGCAAGGTATTGTATCAGGAAAGAAACTTCCTTAATTTGATAGAGCTTATAAACCAAAAGCCTACAGCAAACACCATACTTAATGCAGAAATTTTAGATCCATTTCCTTTAGAGTTAAGAAGAAATTAAGAATGACCTCTTTTCTTGCCAGATTTTACATGGTATTGATGGTTCTGGAAAATACCATCAGATAAAAAGAGAATAAAATTTATAAAAATTGGAAAGATTGCATAAAGTTCTTACAGATAATTTTCTACATAGAAAAAATACCAGAATAAGTATAAAATAATTAAATCTAAGATGAGCACTCCTTGAGGTTTCTAGATATTAATACAAGGACAATTTATAAAGTATCAGTTGCGTTTACCTTCAATGTCAAGAAAATTCAAGTTAAACAAAGGACTGAAAGGTATGTGGATTCTACTTGGGCTGTTACTTATGGAAAGAGCATATTTCTTCTCTGGACGCTCTCTGAGCCTGTGCCTACTCCTGGGTATTAATATTGTCTGCCCAGGGACTGAATAATCCAGTTTCTCACTGGACAAAAGTCACAACTTCCATCTCAGTGCATACATCAGCAGCATCCCACCAGAACCTGTGAGTTCACAGCAGGCACCTGTCAAGGTGAATGCATATTTTTCCCACAGTATTTTTGCGATTTTTTCAAATGGCCACCCTTCAGCAGGGATATTTTTGGTGGAGAAGCTTAGTCTGGGCAATAGGGCCTAGTGTCCTTTCTGATCCTCAGTGTCCCATGAAGTAGCCTTCTGTTAGCATAGATAACCAAAGTGGCAGCCTCATTTTTCTTTTCAATTTTATGATGCTTGTAGGTCACCTTTGATCAGCCAGAGCCTAGAACTGAATTTCAGTTGTTCCTAGGGATCTGATGCTGTTCTTTGAACATGCTGATAAATGCCAAGATTTAAAATGGGCCTTGGAAAAAGATGCACAATAAATACTTAATTCAAGCTGGGACATAAGCATCAAATGTATTTATCTGGGCAGTAAAATATTTAAATGTCATGCTGCTAAGCTGCTGGTGCACATGGATGACATACTTTTTTATGTCCACGAATGGAAAAAAAAAGACCCCAAGGACTTCAAACTGATTGTTTACCTGAGCCTAGAAGAGTGAAAAGAGATGAGCAAAACTTCTGTGGGCATGTAGAATTGTTTCTACTGATGCATTAAAGTGACGCAGCTCATAACAGGATTTTGCAGAGCTCACCTGCTTAGGGGTGATGGGAGGACTGATGAGGAGAAAATTTCTGCAAGATAGGGAAGCCTCAGCAGCAGTCAAGTGTTTCAAATCATTAGTGCTGCAGCTTTGAACTGGTTCAAAATTAGCCTTAATTATTAACCTTCTTTAATATTTCAGAGTATCTATAATAAAAGAACCATGGTGCATTTAACTTATAGTTATGCAGTCAGAGTCTGTTAGACCTGAAAAGGGCTCTGATCATCTTAGGCAGCTGCTGGCTCACGAGCTTTTATCTTTCTCAGGATAACTGAGAAAGGCTGCTGTTTCTCTCCATAGCAGTGCTCTTGACGGCCTTGGTTCTTGTGGTTGAATTGTGGGAGTGATCCATGGGGAAAGGGTGGCCTTACTGTCGTTCAGTCACAGTCATGTCTAACTCTTTGTGATCCCATGAACTGAACTGCAGCATGCCAGGCTTCCCTGTCCTCCACTATCTCCCTGAGTTTGTCAAACTCATGTCTGTTGAGTTGGCGATGCCACCCAGCTATCTCATCCTGATTGGGTTGCCTATGAGTAACAAAGTCTCCATTGTGTTGAATTTGAAAAACGCTCCATTTAGGAGATCTCAAATGAAAAAAGAATTCATTCAGAATAAATTCATCATTTATTTTCTTTATTGATGTTTCTCAGTTCACAAGCAAGGGACAATGGACCAATGTTTGGTAACTTCATCATTAACTCCTTCCCTGAATTCCAAATGCACGGTGTATGTCCAACAGACATCCCAAAATTGCTTTGGCTGAAACAGGACTCTTGATTTATTCTCTCCATTCATTCAGTCTACTCCTCCATGAGAATTTACCACCGCAAGAAAGGATATTTACCACTATAAGAAAGAATATCACAGTTTTTAGTGGAGACTGCATGGATGGTGGTCTATGCCATAAGCTGCCGAAATATTTGGTAATAGTACCACCTGTGATATCTCAAAAATAGACAATTACCCAAGTAATTAAACACTCCTAGTTTAAAGGAAACAATTCATAAAGCAGAATGCTAATAGTGTGTGTTGGCTGCTATTGGCTGAAAATAAAATATACTGGAGTCAAAAAATCTAGGTACTGTTACAGCTGGATGAGGCAATGAATTTTCAGTTCTAAACAGTAAAAATTGAGAAATGCTTGTGCAAAAGAGGCAGTTAGAACTCAGGCTCAAAAGAGGCAGTTAGAACTAGAACTAGAACCAAAGCAAGGATTTGCTCATCACATCCACTATTTAAGACATCTGAATGAAATTAATATGATGATCCATAACACTTTTTAACTGGCCAAAAGAATCCATGGAAAAGCACCAAGTGTTAGATACCTGAAGTTAGGAAGGGTGGGTGGAAGGCATTTCTCAAGAAAGCTCATGTGGCAATGGTGCCTGGAGTTTATTAGAATTAAATTGGTAAGAAGATGATAATGTTGTTAGATTTTGGGGAGAGAAGTACTACCAAAGAAACCAAAGTCTCTGGGTCAAAATAGTTTAACTGAGAACTAAAATGATCTTTGAGCCCAGGACTTTTTACAGAAAAGAGACAGAATTAGATACTCAGCCCTGAAAATAAGGGCACATTCTCTAGAGCCTTCTTTGGATGTAGTCAGTGGGAACAGCAGACAAGGAAGGTCCTCCCCAAAGGGCAGAGCCAAGAGTCCCTGGAAGCCCCTCCTCTGGAACAGAGGTAGGACCTAGTTAAGGAACTGTCTCCTTTCTGGGTAAGGGGTTCTCTTTAAGACTATCCAGCAGGATTTCAGAATCCCAATGGGTCAGTGTGGCCATGTGTCTTCCACTCTCCCTGTTTCCTAGTGGAAGCATGTTGCTTCAATTCCTGTTCCTCTACCGTGTGTCTGTGCATTGGAGGAGGAAGGACAGATTCTATTTTGGGTTAATGGATCCTGGATCTAGAGGAGCCATGTCTGGACTCCATGCGCTGATGGCCCCATATTATCACCTAGTGTAGAGACTCCTACAGGAGCCTGGAGTTTGCGTCTGGAAGGGGCCCCTAAATTGTCATTTGGCTCATGTGGTCTAAACATGATCCTTGAATAAATGAGTGAAGGGCTAAGTGAATTAATGACTGGGTTTCTTGAAGCCTGCTCCATGGACCTGGGAAAATGAAAATGAATGTGTGGGCCCAGGAGGGACTGACATCAAAGGAAGTAGAGGGTGGGGGACAAAGTATCAGGACACAGAGACAGAAAAGTTGGGTGTAAGCAGGATTGTGGCTAATGGGAGCTGGTTTGTATCATCCAGAGGTGGCAGCCAAGGGAGCCTCATGGACAGGGCCCACTGGCTCATAGGTCCAACATCCTTCTTTCCTTGCAATACCAGATTCTTCTAAAGGCCCTGTCAACCATCCCCAAGGGGCAGAGGATGGCTTCCCAGCCATGATGTGTAGCAGGAGGCAGGATAAGATTAAGTGGTTGCAGGAGAGGGTATGACCTTTGAGGACTCTCCTAGAGCCAAGTTGTGACTTGGCCTGTGGCTTATGGACCCACTCTGCTGACTTTGTGTGAAACCTGTCAATCCTATGAGATGACTCACTCTAGGGTTGTACATACCTGATGACTCCCATGCTGGTGGTTCACACCAAGATGACACACACCAGTGACTCACACTTAGGGACAACTCACCCAGGATCTCTCGGCGCAGAAGTTGTCTGAGCCTTGTTTTTTTTTTGTTGTTGTTGTTCTTGTTATTATTGTTTTATTTTTTTCTTTTCTATTATAGTATCTCGTTGCCGTGTAACTCAGTTGGTAATGAATCTGCCTACAGTGCAAGAGACCCAGGTTTGAGTCTTAGGTTGGGAAGGGCCCCTGGAGAAGGAAATGGTGACCAACTCCAGTATTTTTGCCTAGAGAATCCCACGGACAGATGAGCCTGACAGGCTATAGTCCATAGGGTCGCAAGAGTCAGACACAACTTAGTGACTAAACTACCACCACCACCTCGTTGCCTATTTATATTCTACATATAATAGTTTGCATCAGCTAATCCCAAGCTCCCACTTCATCCCTCCTCCACCCCGACCTTGGCAGCCAGTCTGTTTTCTATGTCTGTGAGTCTGTTTCTGTTTTGAAGGTAAGGTCATTTGTGTCATTGTCTAGATTCCACACATAAGTGATGTCACATGGTATTTGTTTTTCTCTTTCTGAGTTCCTTTACTTAGTATGATAATCTCAAGTTACATCCACGTTGTTGCAAATGGCATTATTTTGTTCTATTTTACGACTGAGTAGTATTCCACTATATATATGTATACACACCACGTCTTCTTTATCCATTCATCTGTCAATTAAACACTTAGGTTGTTTCCATGTCTTAGCTATTGTGAACAACGTGTGAACCGTATTTTGATGTGGTGTGAAGCATTGCCTTTTCTGGGTTTTCTTGGTGATAGACATTGTGGCTGCCATTCACAGTATGAGCAGCGGACCACAGCCTAGACAGTTCTGAATTGCCTACTTCATTTTCATTCCTGGCATTACCGGTCCTCCAATAAGGACCTTTGTTAAAAAAAAAAAAAAAAAAAAAAACATTGTCTGGGCCTGAAATACCTGCTTGAATTGTAACCCAAGCAAGGAAGGAAGTGGGGGCTAATGATCCTAAGCCACAGGAACCCCCTCCAGTCAGGCATGGGGTATTCTGGAAAGCCCTAGGAAATCTTCAGTGAGAGACTCTAGGATGATTTATCATGTGAGTACTCCAGTGGCCAGGTCCCATGGGAAGTTCATAAGATGGAGAGCTCATAGAAGGGTATCAGAGAAGCCTGCTTCACACAGTCCTGTGGATTATCTCCTATAAGTTGAAATTCTCAAGAAACCTCCACATCAGGCAGGGCCAAGCTGAGCTTTGGAGTCAGACAGGCCTGGGCTCATGGTTCTACCCTTATCGAGTTGATTGGAGGCTCTGCAAGGTCATGTGGGCCCTCTAACCTCATTTTTACCACCTCCAATTATATTTCAATTATATGGTTATGGAAAGATTGTATGAAAAGTGCTGGATACAGAGCGTATACTCAGCAACTGCCCTAGGGTAAAGGAGGAGGCATTAAAGGCCCCGTTTCAGGAATCATGTGATGTGGGCCTTGAGTAGATCTTAAAAGTTCTCATCACACACACACAAATTGTGGTGGTCATTTCACAACATGTACAAATATTGAATCATGTTATATACTTGAAACTAATATAATGTTACATATGGGATGTATTAGATTCTAAAATTGGAAGTTCAAGGCAAGAGGGCTCAGACATTCAGACAAGGCCAAGTGGCTCAGAGGATGTCACCAGGAGGCTCTTCACACTTGGCAGCTTGGCCTTCCTTTGAGTATACTTTTCCCAGGAAAGTGACATACATGGTCCTCATAGCCCCAGCCCTGGTAGATTCTGAGCACCTGTGACTCCTCTACCCAGTCCCCATGGAGCCCTGCCCAGGAGATGCTCCACATATCAGCTCTGCCCCAGTGGAGATCACTCTGATTGGCCAGCTCAGACCACATGTCTGCTGCATAGGCAGGAAAGGCAGCTGGGGATCCATTTTGCTCAGAGGCTGAGGGAGGAAGTGCTGTCCCACAAGCTGGGCCCCTCGCTTTGGGACAGGAATCTTACAACCACAGTCACATCTTCAGAAAAGGGAACAAGTGACCTGGCAACATTTCCATGTGCTCAGGACCTGGGAAGTTATTTAAAAGAAAACAGAGATGCTTGATGGAGTAGAGGTGTCTTTCCTATTACCTAGCCACTTGAAGAGAAGAGGAACACAGAATTTAGGAACAGGAGAGAAAGAGACCAGGTTGAGAAACAGAAAATTGAGATTTTTCTAAAAATATCCAGGTGAACTCTGTAAAAGTACCCCCATGCAACCCTGAGAAATGTCCTCAGAGCCCAGCAATCCCAAGACCACAATTTAAAACTTTCCGCTCTAGTTCTGTGGTTTCTAGTACTTAATGTTAAAGACTGAGTTTGAGTTTGCATTTCGCAAATTACTTCCTGCCTCATTTTGCTTTTCCACAGTGACTCAGGGAATTGCCCTCCTTATGTAGTATCTTATGGTGGCTGGTTTCCTTCCATCTTTTTAAAATAATGCATTTCCACTTAGTTTCAGCTGTCTTCTGGGATTAATTAGTGACTGCACAAGTTACATGAGGCTTAGGTGGCCAGTACCTCTTGACAGATGGCTCCTGGAAAAAAAATGGGAAATTATTGCAGAGATGGTAATTGTGGTTTTCTGGGTGCGAGAAGTTTATGAAATGCCTTCAGGGTTGAAGCTCCTACCTAAGTTCTGGGGGCCTCTGAGCCCCATGGCTGGGCAGAGGCCATTCACCCTCCTTCTGCACTCTGGTTGGAATGGTATTTCCTATAATATGGAATACAAAAAAAAAAAAGGAAAGAAATAAAGAAATTTGATTTATACACAAAACTTCTGCTCCATAATTATGGTCTAGAATTAATTGAATACCCTGTAGCTTTTTGTACTGTATATGCTAATGATGACCAAAAATGGATTCTCTTCTGTATTTCTTTATTAATTTATCTTACAGTGACATATTGTGAATAACAACCCCCTATACTGCTGGACTAGGCAACTTTATAATTTGCAATTCAAGCTGTTTATTCTATTCAATTTGTTTAGGTAATTTATTTTTCTAGGAAGGGAAAAAAAGATCCAAATTAAAGGAACTAATAGTTCCTGTCGCCAGAAAGTGCCAGGGCTCTGGAGTGAATAAATACTCCTGAAATGAGCTAATGGTGACCTTGTGTAGGGAACTCGGTGAGCGGTCATGCTAGTTTTATTTTATGGACCATATTGAATTAATTTAATTATGGAATATCAGTGCTCTGCCTGGTAATTAGCACTGCAGAGACGTCTCCAAGCATGAGCTCCAGTGACAAGCAGGGTTGTGCGATTGCCAGGGTGCCATCTTGCAGATGTGGACACTGACCCAAGGTGGTCCATCTGAGACAGGAGGCCATGTGGTTAGCTCCCTGGGATGACAGTTTGGGAGTTCTTACTTTGTCCTCTCAGTATTCCAGCCTCTCTCTTCCCTGAGAAATGGATTCAGGAGTCAGGCAGAAGGAGGTCAATATAGCATCTTATTTCTTGCCATGTTACAATTTATTGCAATTTTATTATATAATCTAATTGTTAGTTTTCAGCTATGGGAAAACTTAAACATTTGTGTCCAGCTGAGAAGGCATGTCAGCACTTCACCTCCAAGTCAGATGGTACCTGCCAAACCATTGTCATGCTACCCACCCCAGCCCTCGTGCCCTGCTCATAGAACTCAGCCTTCCCAGCCTTGCTAAAAGCAGACACGAAAGACCTTCTCTGCAGGCTCTGGTCAAGTCCTTCTGTTGCCACAGTGACCATTTAAAACCTTCTCATCTTACTCCCTTCATCTCAGCTGATGGTCGACCTCTTCTTTTGCAAAGTAATTGGAAGACTTCATCAGAGAATTCCCTGCACCCCAGTGAGTTAACAAGCTGAACTGTGTCCAGCTTGGCCCCTCTCTCTCCCTCCTCCCTCCCTCTTCTCTCAGTGAGGATAGCCCACTGTTCACAGCAAATCTCCCCATATGTTCTGGGTTCTAATGCTTCCTGCCTCCTTGGGGAATTTGACTCCTTCAACTTCATCCCTTCTCTATAGTATATTCTCATACCTCTTAGTGTTGTTTCCTTCCCAACAGTGTTTATTTATTTATTTATTTAATTACTGAAACATAATTGCTTTACATTGTTGTGTTAGTTTCTGCTGTCAACAAAAGTGTATGTAGACACACATATCCCCTCCCACTTGACCTCCCTCCCACCTCTTATCCCAATGCACCCCACTCCTCTAGGTTACCACAGAGCACTGAGCTGAGCTCCCGTGCTTTACCCCAACAGCATTTAAATACACTCAAGTCCACTAACATTAAGAAAATTCACTCTGATTCATCTTTTTCCAGCTCCTGCCCTCCTCCTGGCCTCCCCTTCACAGCTGACGGCTTTCTCTCCTCTCACTGGTTTCTGCATCTATGAAGCTGGCATCTGGCCTCATCCCGCCACTGAAACTCAGGCCAAGGGCCATTCTCAGTGATCCTCTTACTGATGTTGTGGCCTTGGTCGCTCATAGTGGAGACTGTAGTTTGAGAGTAGGTGAGGAGCTTGAGGTTATAACCTCTCTGTGCTCTGGTTTTCTCATCTGTTCAAAAGGAGTAATGATAGTGTATAGTGGAGGTGCTCAGAATATCTCACAAGCCCTGGCATCTCACAAGCACTCAGTAAGGGTTACTGATTATGATTACTGACCATTCTCTTAAGAGCTTCCCCCAATAGCTCAGTGGTAAAATAATCTGCTTGAAATACAGGAGGTGTGGAGACTGGTGCTGGATCGATCCCTGGATCAGAAAGATCCCCTGGAGAAGAAAATCGAGAGAGGATCCTGGCGGGCTATAGTCTATAGGGTCTCAAAGTGTTAGACACGACTGAGGCACTCATGCACACAACAGTCATAAGGGCTTCACAGGCGGCTGTGGTCCACGGGGTCCCAAAGAGTCTGACATGAGGCGTATGCACACGTGTACAACTACTCCCACTGAAACTCCACGCTTATGCTTCCGACTGACCACGGGGTGTGTTTCTTTCCTGATCTTAACTCTTCAGCACCAAGCCATCTTTCTCAGCCTGCTCTCTTCCTGTGAAGGCATCCACCAGATACCGGCTCTTGGTCTTGCGTTCTCCTGTAGCACCCAGAGCTGATTAATAACCAAACGCCTTCTAGAACTTTCTTTATATTTGTAAACTCTGTCTACTGTTCTTTGCCCTCACCACCAGAACCTGGGAGAACACTGCCCCTGTATTCTGACTGCCTCTTTCCTCTTGATTTTGGATCCATTTTTGGAGTGACTTTTCTGTGTCCCCACGCTGCATGGTCCCTTCAGCAGCTCCCCTGCTCCAGAGAGGATGTGACCTTCTCTGGAGTCCCTGAAAGGTCCACTGTGACCTGCCTCCACTGCTCCTCTAGCCCAGGCCTCTAGGTCTGCCCCTCAGCCCCACTCTAGGTGTAGCCACGTTGAGCTGTTGGCAGTCACACGTAAATATTGTTGCTGGAAACAGCCTCCCAGGGGTTCTAGGGGGAGCATGTGATTGCCCTCCTCAGCCAGCAGCCTGTGGGCTGCATGGGAGCCAGAGGGACTGAGTTAGATCCTGGACTATCTGAAGATGTTCCTGTTGGCAGCACACAGCTATGGGCTCAGCCCAGGTCACGCCCTGCTGCCACCTTCAAGGAATTCAGTGTATCCAATGGAAATAGAGTGTGAACCACAAATGTAATTTAAAATCTTTCCTTAGCCACATTAACGACAACAACAACAACAAAAAGTAAAAGACCCAGGTGAAATCAATTATAATAATATATTTTAGTTAACCCAATATACCAAAAAATATTAATTCAAGGTATAATAAATAGAAAAGATATTTATGAGCTTTTTATATACATAATTTTTGCATGAAGTTTTCTACCTCTAGTGTGCATTTTAAACTCACAGTACACCTCAGTTCAGGATGTCATACTTCAAGGACACAAGTGGCCAGTGGTTGTGGCATGGACCACATGGTCTGGTCAGCTCTAGATGCCTTACAGGAGAGGGAGGCATAACCTTCTGCACCTCTGTTCCCTGGGCCCTGAGGAGGGAGGGTGGCCGTGTAGTCCACAGGCTTGCTGGGAGCAGTCAAGTAGGTAAGTGTCCATGGTATCTATTAAGATAATCCATAAAGTTTTTCTTTGCCATATTTTTTTGAAGATAAAAATGTTCTATAATTTTATTTATTTTAAAAAATTAATTTATTTATTTTAATTTGAGGCTAACTACTTTGCAATATTGTAGTGGTTTTTGCCATACACTGACATGAATTAGACATGAGGGTACATGTTTCCCCATCCTAAACCTCCCTCCTCCTCCCATCACTCAGGGTCATCCCAGTGCACCAGCCCTGACAACCCTGTCTCTTGAATCAAACCTGGACTGGCAATCTATTTCACATATGACAATATACATGTTTCAGTGCTATTCTCTCAAATTATCCCACCTTTGCCTTCTCCCACAGAGTCCAAAAGTCTGTTCTTTGCATCTGTGCCTTTTTTGCTATCTCGCATATAGGGTCATCGTTACCATTTTTCTAAACTCCATATATATGCATTAATATACTGTACTGGTGTTTTTCTTGGACTTACTTCACTCTATATCATAGGGTCCAGGTTCATCCACTTCATTAGAACTGATTCAAATGCATTTTTAATATTCCATTGTGTGTATGTACCACAGCTTTCTTATCCATTCATCTGCTGATGGACGTGTAGGTTGCTTCCATGTCCTGGCTATTATAAACAGTGCTGCGATGAACATTGGAGTACACGTGTCTCTTTCAATTCTGGTTTCCTTGGTGTGTATGCCCAGCAGTGGGATTGCTGGGTTGTATGGCAGTTCTCTTTCCAGTTTAAGGAATCTCCACACTGTTCTCCATAGTGGCTGTTGTAGACCTGTTTCCCCTTCTGTGGGCCCCTTGTTACCCTTCAGAGCATCCATTTATTCAGAGAATAAGGCCTCAAATCACTCATAGAGAACAGAGAAGTGACTGCATATCTAAATATTAATTACTGCACTTATTGAGTGATTCCTTTGTGTCTGATACTTTTGGGAACTTTACTGTATTACTTCGTTGTTATCTTCATTTCACTGATGTGTTCATTGAGACCCAGAGATGTTCACCAACTTGCCAAATTCACACAGAATTTGGAGGAGTTGAGATGGGGAATTTGGCCATTTGGCTTCTTCTCTATGCTTCCTATCATTAAAAAAATGTTCATATAAAGTCAGTCCTCATTCTGGCCAAAGCACATGGGTTGTACCAGGGCTTGGTATTAAATATTTTGAGGGAGAAGAGACTTGTACAGGTCCTGGGTTTTGGATGTCTGAAGAGGTAACAGTCCCAAAGATGTTAAGTCTAGACCATAAAAAGTATAGAAGGTGGATAGAAGAAGCATAAAAGGCCCTTTTCCTATCGCAAAGATGAAAACTGGCTGAAAATTCAAGAGAGTAGGGGCCTACTAGTAGGTGGCTAGAAACCCGGTAAATGTGGGGCGTCCAACGCAGAAGATGTGTGGAGTCACTCCTGCACTTTCTCCCCTACCATGGATCCTTGCTACCTTGGGAGCGTCAAATGGTCCAATTTCAGACCTCCAGCAGAGTGGATAGGAGGCAGGAGGCAGAAGAGCTCTGGGCAGGGGCCTGAAGCAGCCTCACTGACTTGTTCTCAGCACCCTCCCGCTCCTAATGGCAAGGAGCAGACCACAGATACCACCTATGAGGGCGGGGATTAGGCTGGAGGATCCAAAGAACCTAGTTTGGTGAAAGACCGTGATGAGCTGGGATCAACTCAGGAGCAGCCAAGAGGGGTGGTCCCAGGGCTGAGTGGAGACAGATGGCCAAAGGAATGTCCCTGGCTCCTGAAAAGCAGTGCAGAGAGCCCCGTGGCCCCACCAAGCCTAGATGCCCAAGGGACCTGTGGCACCCGAGCCTCATTTTCTGCCATTATCATTTAATGGAGATAACTTATGGCCCTTCATCCTTGAGTAAGGTAGGGCTCAGGATCAGCTGGGCTGGGCTGGATGCACATCCCATGGGATTTGGGATCTCAGGCATAGAGGTTGCTGGTTCCCATCCCAACACCTGAGGTGGGCCAGATGCTGTGCTGGGGTCTCACTGGCCACAGCAGAGATGTCCCTGCTGGTGACGGGGCCTCCCTGCTCACCCCATCTCCACCCCAAGCTGAGGAGTCCAGAAGAGGGAAGGAGGGAAGGAAAAGGAGAGAGGGAGAACAAGAGAATGAGAATAAGCCTTTATTATTATTATTTTTTAATCCTCCTTAAAGGGGCAATCACCCGAATAACACTGGGGCCAGGTGAGGGCAGGGATGGAGAAAAACATTTCTGATGCTCATTCATCTGAAATACCTGGGTCAGACAGTTGACTCCGCTGATGCTGCCAGAATTCATCTGAGAGAGAGGCAGGCACAGAGAAGTATTCCAGGTGCGTGGAGCCATCAGGAAACAAGCCCCATAGGCCAAAACACCAAGGGCGGGCTTGCAGGTGAATCCCTTCAGCCACAGGGCAGCCCTGAGTTGGGCCCTACCCCAGCCCTCCAGAGGCTCAGGTAGCTTCTGGCATGAGTAGAGCAAATGCCCAGTGCTGGGTGGGGGGACCCAACCGAGGCTCTCCTCCTGTAGGGCAGGTAAAAGAACTCATCCCAGGGCAGATTTGTTTTTGGTAGTGCAGCAGGCCTTCAAACCAGAGTTTTCTGTAAAGCCCATGTGTTTCCCAATGCCTCCCACTGTCATCTCCAAGTCCCAGAAGTAAAAAATTCAGTTATGTCCATACAATACCAAGTCCTTGCAGGTGGAGAGAGCCTGTTTGTTCAGATGCAGAAGTTGGTTTCCGTTCCCTCGGTTGAGCCAGCCAGCAGAGCGCAGGGACAGGGCCGGGACATCCTTGCTCTGCTGTGTACCGTGAAGGCTGCAGTGTGTGGCCTGGCCCACAGTAGTGGCTGCCACGAAACAGGCTGTTTTTAAATCACCCAAGGGCATCGGGGGCACTGGGCTGGGGAGTGAGGTCCCCTGTGGTTCACCAGAGGCACTGAGGCGGTGCCCCAGCCCTGGCTGGGCTGCCAGCTGCGGGGAGCGTGAAGTCCTAATTTCATGGCTGATAAAACTCCCTGTACACGAGACTTCACAGACAAATGAGAGCACTGCTCTTCTCCTTTTAATATGACATTTATTTTCTCCTTTCCTTGAGAGCGGGACATGTTCTAGCCTCCCACGGTCCCGGCCCCTGTGGCCACGTGTGGGGGATCAGGGCTTCAGTGATGGAAGTGTGACACCAAAGGGTGACATATTGGCTCCTGGCACCCAGCAACTTGGGAGCAGAGCCAGGTCCTGCTCCCCTCCGGGGACATATGGAGCCGGTGTGACAGTCCCCAGGGTGTGTTTCAGAGGCTCAGAGGGTTTGTCCTGCTCGAGTGTGAAACAACAGGGCTCAGTGTGATGGAGAAATGGTGTCATCATTAAGGAATCTCCATACTGCTCTCCATAATGGCTGTGTCAGTTTATATTCTCACCAATAGAGTAGGAGGATTGCCTTTTCTCCACATCCTCTCCTTTTGCACAGCAAGCAATAAATAAGACTAAAAGACAACCCTCAGAATGGGAGAAAATGATTGCAAATGAAAAATAACTGACAAAGGATTAATTTCCAGAATATATAAGCAGCTCATACAGCTCAATAGCAGGAAAACAAAAAGCCCAATCAAAAAATGGGCAGAAGACCTAAATAGTTATTTCTCCAAAGAAGATATACAGATGGCAAATAAACACATGAAAAAATCCTCAACATCACTGATTATTAGAGAAAGGCAAATCAAAACTACAATGAGGTATATAACCTCACACCAGTCAGAATGGCCAGCATTTAAAAATCTATGTATCTGTTTATGTGTCTCTGTATCCACGTGTGTGTGTTTATGTATATCTATCTGTCTATCTATCTATCTATCTACTTATCTGTCTTTTACTGCTTTTGCTTCCCTAGACAACTCTGCCTAGTACAGAGTAGAAACTGTCTTTTTAAGGGAAAATCGTTAGGGCAGGAGGTGAAGGACGGGCTGGTGGGCATGTCTCAGGTGGCAAAGGAGGGGCCACTTCCTGACCTGGAGCATCAGGAGCCGGGAGTTGTCATATCTGTGCCTCACAGATCAGCCCTCAAGAGGCCAGTGGTCCTTGTGCCTGGCTGCATTACTTTTGCTATAAGAGAGCCAGGATAGGAGTCTTTCCCTCCTTTTCTTTCACCCTGCAAAATCGGCGGGGTAGGTGCACAGAGAGGAGGTCAATACAGGATTCTTTCTCTGACATGCGGAGAACTCACTCCATGGGCACCTGAATGGCTGGCTCACACCCTCCCGGGATGTATTACTGGTGTTGGTGTTGCGAGAAAGTGAGCTCTGGGCACTGAGTGGGGCCCAGACTGGTGATGGGTCAGCTCTCCTCCTGCTTCCCTCAGGGCTGGCAGTGGGGAATGATGTACAAGGGGATCTTCAGGACTGGACAGGGCTCTAGAATGTTTGATGCTTCCTTAGGTGACACAGATGTGGTAAAACACAGTAGAGAGCTCCAGGCGAGGGTGCTGGGAGTGGGGAGGCGGATGAGGAGCTGCGGAGTCAGGGTTGGGTCTGTGGTTGGGATTAGTGCTGTGGGGCCAGCGAGAGACTCGGCCTTTGCCTGCTCAGATCACTTGGCGTTGAGCAGATGGAACTGAGCGTCAGCTTACCCATGTTTCTAACCACTGTCTTGAGGCCACACACTCAATGAATTTTATGCTCAGAGAACACAAAATCACCCTCTGTTTCTAGAGAGCATGGAGTTATCTTAAACTTCCGCGCCTCATCTACACCATTCCCTCTGCCTCGAGCGCCTCCCCACAGTCCCCACTCCTCCCCTCTGGCTTCCTTGCTTCTTTCTCTTTACCATGCAGTCAAATCCAGTATTTCAAAGATTTCTGTCCAGGCCAAATCCACACTGATACTGTCCTTGAGCCCCAGATCACCCTCAGCCAGCTGTGAAGCCTTGTGATATTACAGTAGCTTGTATCACTCTGTATTGCAGTTGCCTCCCCAGCCCTTTTTGGACTTTTAAAATCAGACTGTGAGCATCTTGTGGACAAGGGTGGTTACTCCCTCCAGCTGAGGAGGTGTGCAGTAACACAGGGGTGGACACATGACCTTTTCTACACCCGAGAGGCCACCTCTGAGCCAAGAGACCTAGACTCAGAGGATTCTTACTGAAACCCATCTTAAATACCTGCAGCTGCTGCCAGACAACACCTTGGATTTCTGCGTCCAAGAGTCAGAACAAGTGGTTCTAGCCACTGGCCAAGGGCTTTGAGAATTTTTGACAACAATGCCACTGTAAGAAGCTAGTGCTACGTGGCAAGCCAGGACAGGTGTGCACGTAAATGAAAACAAAGTTTAACCAGCTAGCATGTACTCTGATACTTGTACATAGTTCTGTTCTTTACTCTTTATTATTTTTCTCAAAGAACTGGTCATGATCCACTAACTCAATTTTGGGGCCACTAGTGGTAACCTGTACTGACTGGCAGATGGCTCCCTACACCTGCACACTGTCTGTGGATTGGCATCTATGTCTAAATCCTTCTTTCCAGAATAGTTGGGCAATGTGTGTGTGTGTGTATACATTTCTTTATGTGTGCAGGAACTTGTGAGATAGGGGGGGATGTGAGTGTTTCAAGTGAGTGTGTGCTGGTGAACATGCTTGCTGGGTGTTAATCGATGAGTGTGGGTTAATGCTGCTCTTAGGGTAGAACAGAGTTGATGCTTTTTAGTCTATTCTTCCAGCTGTCCATCCATCCGTCGATTAGTTGAGTCCTTGCCATGTACCCGGTGCTGTGCTGGGTGCTAGGAAAAGTGCAGTGCACAGGACAGGCATCTTTAACACACTGTTCACAATCTAGGCCTGTTCTGTTCTCAGTTTCTAAATGTAATCGACTATACATGGTGGCCTTCCCTGAATCTGCCTGCAATTCAGGAGACCCAGGTTCAATCCCTGGTTAGGAAAGATGTTATGGAGGAAGAAATGGCTACTCACTCCAGAATTCCTGCTTGGGAAAGCCCATGGACAGAGGATCCCGGAGGGCCACAGTTCATGGGATTGGCAAAGAGTCAGACATGACTGTGTGACTAGCATTTTAGCTTAACTTTTTGGATCCATGGTGAGAGGCTACTACCCTAGGTGGGATTTCAGCTTCTCCAACTCAGTACTTTGCAGCCACAGTGGACTCCTGGGGCCAGGAGGAAAGAGAGTGAGTGGGGGAGAATGACTGCAAGGACTTCCCACCAGAGTATCATCTACTTGGGGTGGGGGGTGGGGTGGGGTGGGGTGGGGGGAGACTTTGCTGATTTAATAAATAATGAAGTATGCCAATCTGCTTCCCTGGTGGCTCAGTGGTAAAGAATCTGCCTGCAATGCAGGAGACCAGGGTTCGATCCCTAATCGGGAAGATCCCTTGGAGAAGAAAATGGCAACCCACTCCAGTATTCTTGCCTGGAGAATTCCATGGACAGAGTAAGCCTGGTGGGCTACAGTCCATGGGTGGGGGTGGGGTGGGGTGGGGGGAGACTTTGCTGATTTAATAAATAATGAAGTATGCCAATCTGCTTCCCTGGTGGCTCAGTGGTAAAGAATCTGCCTGCAATGCAGGAGACCAGGGTTCGATCCCTAATCGGGAAGATCCCTTGGAGAAGAAAATGGCAACCCACTCCAGTATTCTTGCCTGGAGAATTCCATGGACAGAGTAAGCCTGGTGGGCTACAGTCCATGGGGTCACAAAGAGTTGGACACGACTGAGCGACTAACACTTATTTACTTACTGTGCTAATCTAATAAATATATAGCCACATATAACAGTGTATGCAATCAATAACTTTACTTTGCACTTGTTTAATTAAAAGTGCTGTGGAACATTTTATATATATTTATTCAACTTTATGAACTGATAGTTCATGTCAGTTAAGGTCTTAGAAAAATTTGCATGACGACCTTTCACCTTAAAATTTTGGCTGATTTTTATTTAACCCACAAAAGTCAAAAGTTTTAACATAGTCAAACAGCTTCTTTTCTAAGGCTTTAAATGAAGTGAAGTGAAAGTCGCTCAGTCATGTCTGACTCTTCGTGACCCCATGGACTATACAGTCCATGGAATTCTCTAGACCAGAATACTGGAGTGGGTAGCCTTTCCTTTCTCCAGGGAATCTTCCCAACCCAGGGATCAAACCCAGGTCTCTCACGTTGCAGCTGGATTCTTTACCAGCTGAGCCACAAGGAAAGCCCTTCTAAGGCTTAGAGAGCCCTTCTTTCTCCAATTCTGATTCATTTATGACATCTTGTTTTTCTAAGGTGGAACCAGCAGAATTTTTATTGGTGTATGGTAAAAAGAAGGCAAGGAAGTGAATGTGTGTTTTCTACTGTTGGGATCAACCTGTTTCATGCAAGGGGTCCTCTTTCAAGGACAGAGGATCTGGTCCCTTTCGTTAGGCAGCAGGTAGCCTCTTGACTAAGCCTTGGGAAAGGACTCTAAGAGGCTTCATCTTCTAAAAACTATAGTCATCCTCAATCTCAGAATACCTTTGGCCTACTGCTGCTATATCACATTCCTTCAGTGACCAATTTCCATCCACTCTTTCCCTTTTCTTACTGTATACAAATGCATTAAAAATAATGATTTAAAGGTTTCTATTTAAAATGTCCACTGTGTGGGTCCCCTGCATACAATTTTGGGATTCTTGCTAGGAATAATCAACCTGAGGGAAAAAAGTTTCCTGAAGAAGGTAGCGAGAGATATTTCTTTTTTGCCCCCACCTGTATGTGCAGCTCTAAGACCTTTTCAATAAACAGAAGCAGGCCCTAAAGCAGATAAAAGAATAGTAAGCCCTACCTTACCTTGTTGTTCTCATCAAGCTCAGTCGATAAATTACCTGAGGATGTCCGTATCTTTTCTTCTTCTCTCTAAAGAGAGTTCATATGTAATTTAAGATTTTTATTTTCCGTATTCCAAACTAAATCAAAAACATTCCCTAACTGCAACTTAGCCTCAAATAATTGTGAAACTCAACTTTAAAATGACAATTTTTAAAATTATGTGTATGTGCTTTGTGCTAAGTCACTTCAGTCATGTCTGATTTGGTAAGACTCCATGTACTGTAGCCCACCAAGCTCCCCTGCCAAATGGGATTCTCAAGGCAAGAATACTGGAGTGGGTTGCCATGCCCTCCTCCAGGGGATCTTCCCAACCCAGGGATTGAACCCATGTTTCTTACTGTCTCCTGTACTGGCAGGTGGGTTCTTTACCACTAGTGCCACCTGGGAAGCCCTCTTAAATTTATGTAACTATGGCACACTTTAATTGAATTATGGGCTTCCTTTGTAGCTCAGTCGGTAAAGAATCTGCCTGCAATGCAGGAGACCTGGGTTTGATTCCTGAGTCAGGAAAATTCCCTGGAGAAGGAAATGGCAACCCACTCCAGTATTCTTTCCTGGAGAATCCCATGGACAGAGGAGCCCGGCAGGTTCCCAGTTCATGGGGTTGCAAAAGTAGGACACAACTTAGCAACTAAACCACCATGCCTCTTGAAATCATTGAGACTTCCCTTATTTTTCACTTTTCTCTTTTAATATAAGAATCCCCAATATAATCTTTAAGATGATAAACAGTATTCCTTTTCTTATTCTTTAGTGGAATACCTTTGTAATTATAATGGTAAATAGTGATTTTAAATGAATGTTTATGATATTAAAATCATACCTAACATTTGATCTCATTCACGTAAAATATAATGCTAATTTTGTTACTCAGTAAAACAGCATTAGAAAAGCATGGGAGAAGGCAATGGCACCCCACTCCAGTATTCTTGCCTGGATAATCCCATGGACGGAGGAGACTGGCGGGCTGCAGTCCATGGGGTCGCTAAGAGGCAGACATGACTGAAGCAACTTAGCAGCAGCAGCAGCAGAAAAACATGTGAAAATGATATAATCAAGGAGAGACATCTTCATCTTTTAAGGTTGGCAGGGTTCTTTTATTTTATCACATTGCAGGATTTCTCTTTCACATTACTAGTATCACTTAAAGGGCTTACTATGTTGAGGCACCTAAAATACAAAAATGAAAAAATATCTCACTTTAAAGACATAGTTTAACTTGAAAACTAACTGCGACCATCCTCAGAAACTACAATGCTAGGGGATGCTCAAAATGTCAAAACAGAATGGAGGAAGTTAGATTTCTCTTTATATACAGATAGATATTTAAACCATATTACACCACTATTTTAAAAAACATCTATCATAAATCGATGATCCTTCATGAATATGATCATATTCAACTAAAACTATTAGTGTTATCAGTTGTTAATCCAATTTTAATTTTCCTTGGCACTTATTTCTAAAAGGAATTCTCTATTTTCAGGTGAAATGTCAGTTACATCAGAGGACAAGGAAGACATCTCAGGAAATCCTTTACTTTTGGTTTCTCAAGTCAGACCAATGGAACTAGGTAGGTATGGTACAGGCTGCTCAAAAATATAATGAAAATCATCTACATCAAATTGGAGAGTAAGACTGGTATCAAATCTGAGAAAATGGGTGATTTTTCCCTGGTAGAAATACTTTGGAAATATTAGCTTCAAATCCCCAGTCTTTATGCTTTAAATATAGTAAGGAAGACTTCAGCTATCCTGGAGGCTAAGAAAAGTAGAATTTTGCATTTGAAAGTAAATAATATAAAATCCATAATGAAGTCAAAGATGATTTTATTCAACAAAAAGTCAACATAAGTCCCATTCTTGCTTACAAATTCTTACTGAAAGTTAATGCAAGTGAGGAAAAGTGTCACTTGATTTAAGATGAAAAAATCTTAAAACATCTTAAAAAAATTTTTAAATAAAAATATCTTAAAATTAAATTAACATTTAATTTAAGATGAAAACCATCTTAAAGACATAAATACAGCATAAAATAAAACACCTCCGTACCCAGGTAAATACTATGGTATTTTTTTTTAATGACTAATGTTATAGATGCTGAGGTCCAAACCACCTTTTTATTAAACATGAAATCTGAGTAAAATAATATGGTTGTGAAATATCCAATATAATGTCAAGAAATGAAATTATCGTAAAATGAGAGCTGCAAAACTGTGCAGAGATCTAACACAAAGTTATTAAAGTATTTATAACTAAGTGGATACATTCTGCCTAATGCATTATGAAATTTCTGGCACATTTCTTTTCATTAAAAGGATATAATACTTCACTTAAAACGGCATTTGGTCTTTAACCAATGTGACATCTTTTATTTTCACAAAAAGTTAAGAAGCACCGACTATTAATGTGCTTCTTCTAAGCCCTTCATTCATGAATAGTCTTGGCTCTCAATCCTGAACTGCACACTAGAATCACAATCTGGGGATAAAGGATGAGGGCAGTGGTTTATAAAGACTTCCCCAGGAGATTCTGACATGGAGCAAATGGAAATCATTAGATACAGAAAAGGCATGGGGAGGAGATAAATTGCTCACACTTGTGGAAAAACTGTCTTCAACAAGCTTTTTTATACATAATTATATTGCTTTAAAGAAGTAAATATCACAAAATTATATATTCAACTTTCACTATACACTATATAATGTGGGACATTAATCCCACATACTAAAGGAGCAATGGTATTTTTTTTTAATGACTAATGTTATAGATGCTGAGGTCCAAACCACCTTTTTATTAAACATGAAATCTGAGTAAAATAATATGGTTGTGAAATATCCAATATAATGTCAAGAAATGAAATTATCGTAAAATGAGAGCTGCAAAACTGTGCAGAGATCTAACACAAAGTTATTAAAGTATTTATAACTAAGTGGATACATTCTGCCTAATGCATTATGAAATTTCTGGCACATTTCTTTTCATTAAAAGGATATAATACTTCACTTAAAACGGCATTTGGTCTTTAACCAATGTGACATCTTTTATTTTCACAAAAAGTTAAGAAGCACCGACTATTAATGTGCTTCTTCTAAGCCCTTCATTCATGAATAGTCTTGGCTCTCAATCCTGAACTGCACACTAGAATCACAATCTGGGGATAAAGGATGAGGGCAGTGGTTTATAAAGACTTCCCCAGGAGATTCTGACATGGAGCAAATGGAAATCATTAGATACAGAAAAGGCATGGGGAGGAGATAAATTGCTCACACTTGTGGAAAAACTGTCTTCAACAAGCTTTTTTATACATAATTATATTGCTTTAAGAAGTAAATATCACAAAATTATATATTCAACTTTCACTATACACTATATAATGTGGGACATTAATCCCACATACTAAAGGAGCAGAATGGAAGAGAAAGAAATGCTAAAGAAGAAAGATGATCAAGATGTAACTAACTAAAAATACAACTTTATTAAAGTCAGTCACCATCACAATAAGGAACATATTCACGTTCTGTACTTTGATTTCCCAACTAGTTTAAGACAAAAGCTATACTACAATTTGCATTCCATCTCCCATAGAGAAAAATACTATATTTAGTAATGTTGCATCCAGTTATTTATCTTGTCTGATATATGTAACTCATATATCTCTTTCCCTCCCCACCCAATACAGGTGACTCTACAGCAATAATGGAACCCCCTAATAACCCAACTGTCATTCCAACTGTAGCAAATGAAGGAGGAAAACACTGGACTGTGCCAGAAGTCAGGGCTCTAATAGGCATCTGGTCTGATCAAGGAATACAACAACAACTAGAGGGAACAATGAGAAATAAAAGGATATTTGAACAAATTGCTGCCAAGCTTCAGAAACTTGGAATAGAGAGAGATTGGAAGCAGTGCCGAACAAAGTACAAAAACTTAAAACATGAATACAAGATTGTAAGAATGGCCAGAGACCTAGGCGTGGCTAAAAGCATGAAATTTTTTACTGAGCTGGATGCTATTCTGGGACATAAGAAAACAGAAAACTCACAACAGGAATCCCAAAATGACAAGCAAGCCATAGGATGTGCCCATGTAAAGATGGAAGAGGATCAGACAGGTAGGAAAGCAAAGAAAAGTAATCTTAACATCATGCTACCTTATTAAAAAATGTCAATAACCTGAATATAGTCTAAGGTAAATGGCAACTCACTCCACTACTCTGGCCTGGAAAATCCTTTGGACGGAGGAGCCTGGTGGGCTGCAGTCCATGGGATCGCTAAGAGTCGGATACCACTTCACTTTCACTTTTCACTTTCATGCAGTGGAGAAGGAAATGGCAACCCACTCTAGTACTCTTGCCTGGAAAATCCCATGGATGGAGGAGCCTGGTAGGTTGCCATTTATGGGGTTACACAGAGTCAGACACAACTGAAGTGACTTAGCAGCAGCAGTCTAAGGTAAATAGGTTTTACTAAATGAGATTCAACAAGCTAACTGCTCAATTTATCATGAAACAGATTTCATGCAAATTTGATCAGAACACAGAATAGTAAGAGTTATACAAAACAAGGAAAGAAAATTGGATTTCTAGAAGTTTAAAAAGACCAATTTTACAGAAGCAAAAATAAAATTCTTGATGGCAGAAATTAAAAAATATATTTCAGATCTGTTGTGGTAAAATTATGAGTAAACAGAAAAAGTGCATTGAAAAACTCAGAAAAATACAAAACCTGTGAGAATGTGAGTTCTTCTAGGACACAGAATAAAATTCTTCAAAATGAGTTTAATCTAAAGACTTGAGATGCAATATACACAAAGACATGACTACATGAAATAAGCTGCATGAGTTCTAGGCCAGGAGTCAGGAAATACAAGTTCCACCTCAGTCTCTGTGGAACTCTGAACTCAGGAGTACCTCCTTCAGATTTGCTATGTAAAATGGTGGAATGGAAGCGATGTCGTTAAAGACCTCGCATGGCCACAATGTTTCTAGGTCTTAATATCAGCCTTAAATGATAGTCTTAATTCTTTATTTTTATTTGTATTCTTAATTGGCAGATAATTACTTTACAATATGATAGTTTCTGCCATACATCAACATGAATGAAGTCCTAATTCCTAAAAGTATGAGTGGGAAAAAAGGGAAATAACAAAGAGTTAGGACTGGGAAATGGTGGTGAGAAGTCCTAAAATGTTTCACTAGTAGACAAGGAAAGAAACTGGTCTGCTAGACAACTATACATCTCCCCCATTGAAATTAAACTGTAAAATAACTAGTGACCAAGTAGCCCAAAAGCAATGGCATGATTGTGTTCATACAGTAACTACTGGAGAGGCAGGTGAACATAATCTAGTCAGTTTTATGTCAACACCTAGTTAGAGACTTATAACACCAGATGTTTAGTGACCTAAGACTAAAATATGTTTAAGGATGGGGAATCTAACTACAGAAAAATAAACAACCACAGTTTTTAGTATCAAGTTCACTCTAAAAGGGAAAATACTATATTAGAGCTTAAAATATAGTTCTAAAAATAAAAAAACACACCACCATATATCCCACTGTATTTATACGTTATTGCTGGAGATGCAGCTGAAGATGACTTGGTCAGTAATATGTCAGAAGAACTAAGAGAGATATGAGACAAAGCCCTTGCACAGGTAAAACAATATTCTTGTTTTTATATGTGTGTGTAATGAAATACCTGTTATAAGATGCTGCTACAGACTCAGTTGTGTCACTCCCAAGCTCCTATGTTGAAACCCTAATCCCCACTGTTACTACATTTGGAGATGGGGCCTTCAGGAGAAAATTAGGTTTAGATGAGGTCATAAGGATGAGGCCTGCAGTATTATGATGGTTTAATAATATTTATATATACTGGGCTTCCCAGGTGGCTAAGTGGTAAAGAAATTGCCTGCCAGTGCAGCAGAGGCAAAAGATGTCGGTTTGATCCCTAGGTCAAGAAGATTCCCTGGAGAAGGGCAGGGAAACCGACTCCAGTATTCTTGCCTAGAAAAATCTCAGTCAGAGGAGCCTGGCGGGCTACATAGTCCATAGTGTTGCAAAGAGCTGGACACGACTGAACGCACACACACCCATTATATACATTATATAATAGCCACAACATCTAACATGTCATTATAAGAATATATACAAGTATGTTATAACATTATACAGTATTGTTGGATAATATTCACATTTCCAAAATGCAGAAATGGAAGGTGGAAATTATCATTGACAGTGAAGTTCCCTGTGGCTGCTGTATGTAGTAGCAGTGGCATCATCTAGGACTCATTCAAAATGCAAATTCTTGGGCCCCTTCCAGAAGCAGAAATTTGGGGTGAGTTCCAGCAGTCCAATGCGTATTTAAGGTGATTCTGATACACGCTGAAGTTTGAGAACCACGGCCCTGTGGTATAGGGCACTTAGGGAATGCAGAGTGTGTTTCCTCTCCGATAGTTTGCCTTTTAGACAAAACCGAGGGAAGAGGGGTGACCAAGCTCCTAAGCAGAAGCCTAGCCACCATAGACCTTGTGCTAGTCTTTCAGTCCAGAGCTTCATGTAGCTTTGGCAAGTTTAAAAACCAATTCTGATCCAAAACCCAGGTGCCCCACAGTCTTGGCAAACTTCACATTAAAAAGCTCAATGAAAGAAAATGAAAGCGGCTAGAACACTCAGTGACAGGTGAAATGGAGAGAAATTAAGGAGACTAACCAAACAGGAATGTGCAGCTGACTAGTGGGACAAAAAAGGTAAACAAAACTCTGTGTTCCTAAGGATTCTAAAGGAGTAACTGCAATGACCCTTTGTCATTGAAAGTTAAAATCAGATTACTACATACAGTGTTTAATAAGAAAGAAAGATTTCCATGAAAAAAAGTTTAAAAACATTAGAATATTTTTTATGATTTTTATTTTTACTTAAAATTTTTTTTTACTTTACAATACTGTATTGGTTTTGCCATACCCTGACATAAATCCACCACAGGTGTACATGAGTTCCCAACCCTGAACCCCCCTCCCACCACCCTCCCCATATCATCTCTCTGGGTCATCCCAGTGCACCAGCCCCAAGCATCCTGTATCCTGCCCCAAGCATCCTGTATCCTGTATCAAACCTAGACTAGTGATTCGTTTCTTACATGATAGTATACATGTTTCAATGCCATTCTCCCAAATCATCCCACCCTCTCCCTCTCCCACAGAGTCCAAAAGTCTCTTCTATACACCTGTGTCTCTTTTGCTGTCTTGCATACAGGGTTATCATTACCACCTTTCTAAATTCCATATATATGTGTTAGTATATACTGTACTGGTGTTTTTCTTTCTGGCTTACTTCACTCTGTATAATCGGCTCCAGTTTCATCCTCCTCATTAGAACTGGTTCAAATGTATTCTTTTTAATGGCTGAGTAATACTCCATTGTGTATATGTACCACAGCTTTCTTATCCATTCGTCTGCTGATGGACATCTAGGTTGCTTCCACGTCCTGGCTATTATAAACAATGCTGCGATGAACACTGGGGTGCACGTGTCTCTTTCAATTCTGGTTTCCTTGGTGTGTATGCCCAGCAGTGGGATTGCTGGATCATAAGGCAGTTCTACTTGCAGTTTTT
>SJYC01015036.1:0-10523 GCA_006408675.1 Madoqua kirkii
GTCTGCTGATGGACATCTAGGTTGCTTCCACGTCCTGGCTATTATAAACAATGCTGCGATGAACACTGGGGTGCACGTGTCTCTTTCAATTCTGGTTTCCTTGGTGTGTATGCCCAGCAGTGGGATTGCTGGATCATAAGGCAGTTCTACTTGCAGTTTTTTAAGGAATCTTTTAAAATCTTAAAAAATTTTTAAAGATTTTTCAAAAAAACTCAGAAATTAAAGCTCTTTAGTCCTCTGGAGAACTCACTTAAATACAACACCTCAGTATAATTTATTTTATGTAAAAGGAAAATATTAAGCCAGATGTAAACTGACAGGTTTTAAAAAATGGTATGTTTACATGTTAGTATGGAATATATCTAGAAAATATGAAACAGGATGCTTACAGTCATTTTGGAAATAATGGTATTTTAAACTTTCAAATGAATATAAAAGTAAAGGTATAAACCCACATAGATCCCAGCAGCTAAATATGTAAGAAAACACTTTATATATACATCATGATGCACAAGTTGCTAGTCCACTACTTGGAAGACTGTTATGTTAAACTTAAAGACATGGATATTTATCTTTAGGAAAAAATCAGGTCAATAGGTAGAGGTCGGCTCATTTTGTTTTTATGTGATTAGTTGTTCAGTCATGTCTGACTCTTTGTGACCCCATGAACTGTAGCCTGCCAGGCTCCTCTGTCCATGAGGATTCTCTAGAATACTAGAGTGGGTTGCCATGGCCTCCTCCAGGGAATCTTCCCAACCCAGGGATTGAACCCAGGTCTCTCTCATTGCAGATGGATTCTTTACCATCTGAGCCATCAGGGAAGCCCATTTAGTTTTTACAGATTTTACTAATAAATATTGTTATCAGAGTTGTCATTGCTCCATATTGTTAGCATTCACACTTGGTCATAAAACTGATCTCCCAAAAGTAACACTTTACTATCTTAAAAGTATACTAAGCTGCTGTTTCTTTTTCTTTTTTGTATTTCAAGTAAAAATCCAGCTAGAGCTGTGGACCCCCACATTCCAGATAACTAATTAGTTTCCAACTTAGAACCCCTGAGATTTTGGTTTAGTATTATGTTGTAGAGTGGATTCAAGCTCCTGTATTTTTAGAGAAGATCATCAAGCATAGCCAAGGTGTCATAATTTTAGAGAATAAGACCAACAGAGGGCTGAAAAGAGTAACACATAAGATTCAATTTGATTCCAGCTGGGAGAAAACTAGCTACTTTGAGTAAATTATCACTTAAAAAATGTATGACCAATGAAATATGAAGAAGCTAATCCCTGGGAATTATCATAGAACACTTAGGCTCTATTACAATAAGTAAAAGGAAATGATATCTTGGTATCTCTAATTTTCTTGAAGAGATCTCTAGTCTTTCTCATCCCATTGTTTTCCTCCATTTCTTTGCAAAGTGAAGGCTTTCTTATCTCTTCTTGCTTTTCTTTGGAACTGTCCATTCAGATGGGCCTATCTTTCCCTTTCTCCTCTGCCTTTCTCTTCTCTTTTCTCAGCTATTTGTAAGGTCTCCTCAGACTACCATTTTGCCTTCTTGCAAATTTCTTTTTATTTGGGAAGGTTTGATCCCAGCCTCCTGTACAATGTTAGAAACCTCCATCCATTGTTCTTGAGGCACTCTGGCTATCAGATCTAATCCCTTGAATCTATTTGTCACTTCCACTGTATAATCATAAGGGATATGACTTACATCATACCCAAATGGCCTAGTGCGTTTCCCTACTTTCTTCAATTTAAGTCTGAATTTTGCAATAAGCAGCACATAATCTGAGCTGCAGTCAACTCCTGGTCTTGTTTTTGCTGACTATAGAGCTTCTCCGTCTTTGGCTGCAAATATAATCAATCTGATTTCAGTGTTGACCATACAGTAATGTCCATGTGTAGTAGAGTCATCTCTTGTGTTGTTGGAAGAATGTGTTTGCTACAATCAGTGAATTCTCTTGGCAAAACTCTGTTAGTCTTTGCCCTGCTTCAATCTGTACTCCAAGGCCAAACTTGCCTGTTACTCCAGGTATTTCTTGACTTCCTATTTTTGCATTCCAATCCTCTAGGATGAAAAGGACATCTTTTTTGGTGTTAGTTCTAGAAAGGCTTGTAGGTCTTCATAGAACCATTCGACTTCAGCTTCTTCGGCTTTAGTGGCTGGGGCATAGACTTGGACTTCTGTGATGTTGAATGGCTTGCGCTGGAAATGAACTGAGATCATTCTGTCACTTTTGTGATTGCACCCAAGTACTACATTTTGAACTCTTTCACTGACTATGAGGACTAATCCGTTTCTTCTAAGGGATTCTTGCCCACAGTAGTAGACATAATGGTTATCTGAATTAAATTTGCCCATTTGTTCACTGATTTTTCAATTCCTAATTGATTCCTAAAATCTATTCCTAAAATGTTTTAAATGAGGTAGAATACTTCAATACCTTGGTAATCAGGCCCAGGTCACTGCTTTCTAGTATAAGACAGACACAGGCAAATCAACTCTGGCTCCAAGCGGTGGTTTGTTGTTCAGTCACTAAGTCATGTCTGACTCTTTGCGACCCCAGAGATGGGCACATATATTCTATTAGAGGCCACCCTTATCATCAGTCCAAAAATCCTGTGAAAGGCTACATGGCTCTTTTAAGAATAATCAAAAGGAAAAGAGTTTATTTTCCTTTTGGTTGTAGTAAAATGTATTTCCAAAATTAAAATATTCACTATCCTGGCAATTTAACAAAAATTAGCAACATGATGGCCAGCAGAGGGCATTCAAGTATCTATTGTTAGTATCTCAGGTGTCCCAACCATCTTGTTTTCTCCAATTCATTTATTTCTTTTAATAGACTGAAGATTCGTCTGTAGTTTTCTTTAAAATGGAATATTTAATTACTTCTGTATATTTTGCATACATTTGAATAATCTTAGGAGTAAAACTGTGCTCATTTCGCAACTGCATGGATTGTGGCCTGCCAAGCTACTCTGTCTATGGGGTTTTCCAGGCAAAAATACCGGAGTGGGTTGCCATTTCCTCCACCAGGGGATCTTTCTGACCCAGGGATTGAGCCTGCGTCTCCTGCATCGCAGGAGATTCTTTACCACTGAGTCACCCAGGATGCCCAGCAGTAAAATTATTATATAAATTAATGTACCTTAGTCATATGAAACAACATTGAGAACTTTTTAAAAATTAAAAAGCTCAGACATAGGTAAGCTGATAAATTTAAACAGTCTACTTGTTAATTTAAAAAGTATAATTTCTATAATTCTTACTGTTTATACTTTAATAATCTTTTAAAAAGCTGTGACAAAATAAAGCTTATGGCTGGTCTTTGCCCCTAGCTCCTGGCACAGAGTTTCAAAATCCTTTGGAATTTCTAGTGGTAGAAGTGTCTTTTTGTTTTTTGTCTTAATGATAGAACTTAGTACATACTGCAAGTGCACACATACACATTCATAGATGAGTACAAACAAGATTCCTAAATCATAGTGGGGGATTGTACCAATGTACCTTTGAATTAACAGAATATTATGGTTTATAAAATGTTGTTGTTTAGTCACTAAGCCATGTCCAGCTCTTTGCAACCCCATGGACTGTAACAAGACTCCTCTGTCCATGGGATTTTCCAGGCAAGAATACTGTAGTTCGTTGCCATTTCCTTCTCCAGGGATCGAGCCCATGTCTCCTGCATGGCAGATGGATTCTTTACCACTGAGCCATCATGGAAGGCAAAGTGTAGAAGGGATTGTTATTATGTCTTACAGTTCTATATGAATCTATAATTATCTCAATAAAAATTTCAATTAAAATACAAACAGTAGATTAGGGAGCCCCCGGTTGATGAAGCACAAGCTGGAATCAGGATTGCCGGCAGAAATATCAATAATCTCAGCTATGCAGATGATACCACCCTTATGGCAGAAAGCAAAGAAGAACTAAAGAGCCTCTTGAGGAAAGTGAAAGAAGAGAGTGAAAAAATTGACTTAAAACTCAACATTCAGAAAACTAAGATCATGGCATCCGGTTGCATCACTTCATGGGAAATAGATGAGGAAACAATGGAAACAGTGACAGACTTTATTTTTCTGGGCTCCAAAAATCACTGCAGATGGTGACTGCAGCCATGAAATTAAAACACACTTGCTCCTTGGAAGAAAAGCTATGACAAATCTAGACAGCATATTAAAAAGCATAGACATTACTTTGCCAACAAAGGTCTGTCTCATCAAAGCTATGGTTTTTCCAGTAGTCATGTATGGATGTGAGAGTTGGACTATAAAAAAAAGCTGAGCACCAAAGAATTAGTGCTTTTGAACTGTGGTGCTGAATATTCTTCAGAGTCCCTTGGACTGCAAGGAGATCCAACCAGTCCATCCTAAAGGAAATCAGTCCTGAATATTCACTGGAAGGATTAACGCTGAAGCTGAAACTCCAATACTTTGGCCACCTGATGGACTCATTTGAAAAGACCCTGATGCTGGGAAAGATTGAAGGCAGGAAAAGCGGATGACAGAGGATGAGATGGTTGGATGGCATCACCAAATCAATGGACAAGAGTTTGAGCAAGCTCTAGGAGTTGGTGATGGACAGGGAAGCCTGGCGTGCTGCAGTCCATGGGGTTGCAAAGAGTCGGGCACAACTGAGCTACTGAACTAAACTGAACTGATATGGCTCTAGAGCACAACCTGTCATTTGAAGTCTTGATATTGCTAGAAGCTAAACTTCGTCCTAGTCTCCTGGTCCAAACATGTCCTCTATAAGAAGATGAGGTCCTACCCTGATGTACATCTTTACACACCCACTGTGGCAATATGCTTATAGCCCTCTGTCTATACTTTTGCCTCAAGGTTACTAATACAAACCATTGTCTAACTGTAGAATAATCATTGCAAGTAACTATATAGACACCTATACTTAATAACATAATGTTCCAGTGTATAGGGAAGTACAGCTGAGACAAAAGAACACTACCATAACATTGCGATACTTCAACATAGCAATCCAACATACATATATGAGGAGCTTTCCCCAAATTACCAATAGCGGGGTTGTAAACATCTTGAACATATACTGGTCCACCAGGACAAATTCTTGTTACATTTACCATGCTAAGCATTTTAACTTCCTTAAAATGTTAATCACTGTCTGCTTAATACCTCAACATGAAGACTGCTAAAACCACTTTAGAGACTTTTATTCCTTTACATGTATTGCAGTAAGGATTATTCTGAGTTACAATGAGAACTGAATGAAAAAAACAGCTGTAAGAGCTCTTTGCCAAGTATTAAAATGTAACAGTGAAAGCTGTTAAGCAAATTAGGTCACAAAGCACTTTCATACTTTCAAACCAAGCTTCCTGCCTTGTGACTTTTAAGGCAGACTACTTTCCAACATTGTGTTGGTGGTGAATCCTCTAAGGCCATCTTCAAATCTGATTCAAGACGGCAAATATTCTTGGCTTTGAGGTTACACTTTTGATGCTGGGATCCAGGCTTACTATGTTTTCAGTGCAGTCTTCACCTGCCGAAGTGCATTAGGGTTCTGTGAACAACACTGAAATTTCTGCTCTCTTTGTTTTCTGACAGAGGAAGACACTGTAAATAATGCCTCAGATGAGATGGGCGGCCCCACAGCACCACATGGTATCCCTGGGTCAGGTAAGGGATCTAAATTGTTGAATTTTAAATGTACTTTTGATTTTTAAAGTCTAATATATAGCAGATAAAGTAGTTATAGGGAAGATGTCTACTATAGAGGATCCCAAATGCCTCATTATATTGAATACCTGAGTCGGTAGAGTATATGGTGGGGAGTAAAGAAATGTCTATTCCTACTTCTTACTAAAAAAAAAAAAATCTGTAAATACCGAGACACTCTGTATTCATAAATATGCAATCAAGGATACCTGTTGATTGAATCATATTGATTCATAGGAAATCATATTCCTTTAGAAGATGCTAAAAGTCATTTACAGATTATAATAGTGAGTGACACAGGCTGGAAAACATTGGTGTGACAAGGAGGTCAGAGCACTTACAAACATATGGTCTCATGAAAAAATTAAGCAAATGCTTGAAGGGGCCACAGAAACAAAGAAATATTTGAGGAAATTGCCAGAAGATGAATGCAGTTTGGAATAGACAGAGACTGGAAACAATGTTATACCAAATACAAAAATTTTAAATTACGAATACAGAGTTTTACAAAAGAAAAATGTCAACCCTCAAAGAAAAATGAGATTTTATGAAGTTGATGGCCTCCTAAGACAACCATCTCTCAGAACTGCCAAATGGAAACAAGGTTACTATGTAACCTTGGAATTAAGACTTTTCAAAGTGAAAATTCTATAAACTTTCCTCTTTGCATTTAACTTAGCAAAAAGTTAAATAATAAATTCCTAATACTATTTTATGTTCAAATGGTTCCCTAAATTATTATAAACCACATACCTATTAAGTCAAGAATTTCAATTTCTTTTCAAGTCTTTCCTAAAGATTTAGCAAAGATTAGTACCAAAATCTGGAGAAGGCAATGGCAACCCACTCCAGTGTTCTTGCCTTGAGAATCCCAGGGACGGGGGAACCTGGTGGGCTGCCATCTATGGGGTCGCACAGAGTTGGACACGACTGAAGCAACTTAGCAGCAGCAGCAGCAGCAATACCAAAATATTCCTAATTCTTAAACTCTTTCATCTGTCCAATCACTTAAATATTCTAACTGTAGTATATTTGAATGCTTGAAAACTAATGCACTTCTACACGATGTCGTATAATGACTCTTTTCCTATGTTCTCTTGTTTAAGAATTATTTGAAAATCATACCAAAAACTCAAGAACCTTGAGCATCAAGAGAAAAGCACTTGAAGATGGTAAGAGTCTGAGATATGCCAACTTTTCCCACACTGATTAAAACTTCTGTAGCTTTTTCCTGATAGATATTTATTCTTGTCCTTGACAAATCAAGACTATTGTTTATGAGCTGTGTGAGAGCAAAAAATGCTGAAAAATTATTTCTTTCATAGCTTATTAAGGATGGGCTTCCCTGGTGGCTCAGAGGTTAAAGCATCTGCCTCCGATGCGGGAGACCCGGGTTCGATCCCTGCATCAGGAAGATCCTCTGGAGAAGGAAATGGTAACCCACTCCAGTATTCTTGCCTAGAGAATCCCATGGACAGAGAAGCCTGGTAGGCTACAGTCCACGGGGTTGCAGAGTCAGACACGACTGAGTGACTTCACTTCACTAGCTTATTAAGAGTGAAAGTAACAAAGTAAACAGAAACTTTCCCATCTAAAATTTCTGCACAATTATCTATTTATCATTAGCCTTTAAATTACACTTTTCTGTGATTGCCATTAGAATACTAGGATGTAAAAGGAAAACCCCCATAAACTAGTAAGTTCTGAATTTTGCTTTTCTCCAAAGGTAACTAACAATGGCCATAACTTTTTAGTAATTCTACAAAAACTGAGAAGCCAGTTGATTATGAAGTTGTCATTCCAAACTGACCCATTATAAGTAACAGAAAAGGTTACTTATGTGGGTGCATGCTAAGTGTCTTCAGTCATGTCTGACTCTGTGTGACCCTATGGACTGTAGCCCACCAGGCTCCTCTGTCCATGGGATTCTCCAGGCAAGAATACTGGAGTGGATTGCCATGCTCTCCTTCAGGGGATCTTCCTAATCCAAGGATCAAACCTGCGTCTCTTACATCTCCTATATTGGCAGGCAATTTCTTTACCACTAGCACCACCTGGGAAGCCTAACCTAATATAGTATAGCATAAAGAAAAACACAGAAGAAAAGGCACTGGTCTGAGGAACAGAAAACCTAATTTTTCTAGTTTCTCTTTACCCTTAAAATTCAACATGGAGCAAATGACTGCATCTCTCTAGATCGCTAAAATAATCCAACTTTAGCATTTTGTTGAAGACCTCAGTTTTTACAAAGTGAAGACACCTGTGCACCTACCACTCAAATCAAGATATAAAACATTACCAGCACCCTAAAGACCCCCCCCCCACTTCATTAATTATCCTGTTAGCCCCCATGCATCCATGCTAAGTCGCTTCAGTTCTGTCTGACTCTATGAGACCCTATCGACTGCAGCCTGCCAGGCTCCTCTGTCCATGGAATTCCCCAGGCAAGAATATTGGAGTGGGCTTCCATGCCCTCCTCCAGCGGATCTTCCCAACTCAGGCACCGAATCTGCATCTCTTACATATCCTGCATTGATAGGTGGGTTCTTTACCACCTGGGAAGCCTGTGAGCCCTCGTAAAAGTTATCGATGTTCATTACCATAGGCTAGTTTTATTAATAGAATCATACAATTGTCTTTTCCTTTAGTATGTATTTTGTAAAAGCTTCTTTCACACAGCATTTTTGAGAGTCATCCATGACTTTACTTGCAGCAGGAGTTTGTTCTTTTTTACTGCAATAGAATATTCCATAATAGGAACATACATTCCTTTACCTTCTCTATCCAGTGTTCCCAGATTGGGGCTACTAAGAATAATGTTGCTATACAAATTCCTGTGCATGTCTCCCAATAAACATATGTATGCATCTCTGTTGAGTATACACCCAGGAATGGGATGCAGAGTCACAGGGTATGCATATATCCAGGTAGTGTTCTAAGCACGTTGTATATTAATACAGTTAATCCCTACTACAACTCTATGAGGTAAGTGATACCATTATCCTCATTTACAGAGGAGGCAATGGAGGCATGAACAACTCTGCTCTGTTGAACCAGTTGCTCTACTGCCTCTCTGTGGGGGCAGGGACCATCAGCCTTGTGTAGGACAGTATTCCTAGTGTCAACCACAGGGCCTTGCATACACACAGGAAGAGCTCAACAAATATTTTTCGAATAAAGTATTAGAGAATAGCAGGACTCCACTGTTCCCCAACCCTGCCCAACAACACATATCTCATGAAAGCTGAAAATTTTATTCTCCATTTTTTGACATAAATTACAAATCAGATGAGTTGCCTCATGTTTTCCTTCTCTCAATGCCCTTTAACGGATGTATGACTGAAAAGGGAAACTGCTAAGGATTAACCACACTCCCAATGCACTGAATTTGTGCACCGGACCTTTAAAATATACAAGTCTAGCCCAACAGGTGAGAAACAGTCAGAAATTAGGAGACTTTCCCAAGATCAAACTATTACTAGGAAACCTGGGAGACTTCAAGTCTTATGTTAAAGAGGCTGTTTCCAACACTCACCAGAAAGACAAATCAGCAGTACCTTAAGATCCTTTGGGGGATAAGTCACTTTTCCAACTAAGGGAATGTAAAACACTAGAGGAATGTAACATGTTTGGCTATTATTTCTAAGAGATAAAAATCAAAAAAGTTAGCCCCAGCCTTAATATGGCAATTCAAAGCAAGTTCTCGATAATCTACTCCTGAGTTTCCCAACAAACTAAATGAAGACAACTGGGAACAAATTCCATAAGGTTTGTCTGAGTGCATCCCTCCCCTCTACCTCCCAAGTGCCTTTCTAGTGATACATTATATACTTTTTGCAGAACCAGCATCTGTATCTCTTAAGAAAACTGCTTCTGAGATGGCTGCAAATCAGTTTCCTCAAAGAACAACAGAACCAAAAGATTCTTCAGAATATTTTTGCAGTCAGGAGACTCTCTACGTGGCCCAACTTCATCAGGTAAATGTCATAAATTTTTAGAAAAGGTATGAAAATGTTTACCAGTTGTAGGGTTCAATTCCTAACAAAGGAAATTATAATTCACTTGAAGGGCATTTTCATCCCCTAACTAAGGAAAGGCTAACTAGCTGATTCATGTGGTAAATGTCTGAAATTTTAGTAATTCCTTTTATGTATTCTTCAAATGTGTCCATGTCATTCTAGTCTCCATTAACTGTGAGAGATCTTTAAAGATAAAGATCCCTAATCTACAGTGGGGTGTATGGTTTGTCCCAACTCTGCAAACCTCAGAACTCATTGATGTTTCCAGGCCCTAAAAAGTACTTGATTATATTTATCTAGCATGAACAAGCACACACAGACAGCTTTATAGCTGAAGAGGACAACCAATTAGCTTAACACTGAAAACTCCCCCAGACAGAAAGCAGAGCTATGGTATAAATCTGCAAATAGTCAGACTACCAAAAAAGAAGGACTTCTAGATGAACCCATCTGGATTAAGCATCCAGTGCATGACTATCTAGTAATTGATATTCCATTTGTTTTTATATATAAAATACATAACACCAAAACATTCAAGGGTTCTGTCATCCCTGACACTACTCTTACCTGGAAAGTCCCATGGATGGAGGAGCCTGGTATGCTGCAGTCCACGGGGTCGAGAAGAGTCAGACACGACTGAGCGACTTTGCTTTCACTTTTGACTTTCATGCATTGGAGAAGGAAATGGCAACCCACTCCAGTGTTCTTGCCTGGAGAATCCCAGGGACGGGGGAGCCTGGTGGGCTGCCGTCTATGGGGTCGCACAGAGTCGGACACGACTGAAGCGACTTAGCAGCAGCAGCA
>SJYC01015037.1:0-13375 GCA_006408675.1 Madoqua kirkii
GGGTGGGGGGTGGGGTGGGGTGGGGGTGCTCTGGTTGAGCACCAGAGCCTCAGCCCAAAGGTCATGTTCCCCCAATGTGACTCACCACTTGGCCCAAGCTCACTCGTCCCTCTTCTCCACTCTCTGCTGCTCCAAACACCTCCCCAGACGTCTGGGCACCTCTGGAATTGTACACACATTCCCTGTGCTGGGAGGGAGGCCCCTGACCCTCAAGGTAAGTGGCCAGACACTGCTCGTCCTTCAGAACCAGCTTTTACAGATCAGCCTCAGGGAAAGCCTTGCCTCCCTCCACACCTCCCCAGAGCTCCTTATCCCCATTGCTGCAGAACAAATTTGAGTGATGCCCGAGCTGGGCTCCTCAGCTGTGACCCCCTACCCTGCACTCCTGGAGCCAGAGGCAGGAGCAGCCACACCCTTGTCCACATCCCCTGCCTGGTACAGTGTGGGCTCTGGCACATTTATCTAATTGGGTTAATGCCCATCAGAGCTGATGCTGGCATTATAGACGGATCTCAGCAGGTGAGGGGCATATGGGGATCAGGGCCTTATTCTAATCATACCTCACAATCCTCACAGACCTCGACTAGTCAGCCTGGCATTGAATCTAGCCTCCAGCAAACACTGGCTGCTTGGTTTAACACAAGTTACTCAACTTGCTTGTGCCTCAGTTTTCTCACCTTAAAAATGGATACAGTGACTGCCTCCCATGTGTGGGATGCAGCATGTTTGGGAAGCCCTGTGTGTGTGTGAATGTGTGTGTGTGTGTGTGTGTGTGTGTGTGTGTGTGTGTGTCAGGTCCTACACACTAACTTGTGGCTGTTACTGTCCTTAAGAAAGGCAGGCATCCAAGCCACTCTAGTCCCTGGCACATCCACCCTGCCCCCTCCTGTCTCCCACCTCCATTTTCCACACTCAGGCCTTCCACACAAATCATCTGCTTGCTCTTGTATTTCTGTTTCTCCTTGGGCAGTTAGGCCAAAGCAGATTTACATAAGAGGAGCCTACCAGCGGAACAGAAGCAGAAAATCAAGACGGAAACAATTACAAATTAAAACCTTTCACTTCTGCCAGGTCCATTGCCTCGTCTCCTCGTGGTTGAGGTCAGCTCCCTTTGGAGAGGTCTCTGTGCGGGAATCAGGGTGCGTGCCCTGTGTGCTCAGCTCTCCTCTTTTTCTGTGGGAACTGCCTGGTGGCACTCATGCATTCATTCATTTGACAAGGATTTGTGGAGACCATAGCAATGTGTCTGGGGTCTGCATTTGGTGCTACCAAGAAGACTGCTCTGGTCTGATCTAACTTGATTAGTAATAGTGACAGTTAGACCCTTTCAATGTCAAGGTGTTACGAGGCGCTGGCTCTTAAGAGGGTAGGGCTGGGCAAACTCTCTGCTGAGACCAGGAGCAGAGGGGCGGCTGGTGCTTGTGAAAGGCTTGGAGGCAGAGCCCAGGCTTGGACAGGGAGCGCCCAGCAGAGAGCTGGGTAGAGGATTCTCAGGATGGATGTGATTGATGGCTGGAGTTGGGAGAACAATAGATTTCTCAGGAATAGCCCTCACAGAAGGGAGAGGACATAGTAGGACAGGACAGTGAAGTCTCCAGGCCATGGTAAGATCTTGAGTGTGCGAACCCATGAGAGCAGGATGGGGAGCATTACAGATCACAGGATCTGTCTCTCCAGGGTGCTGCACTGGGGAAATGCCTCATTCTCCTGCAGAGAGGCAGCCGAGAAAGCGGTGTTACCTTGTCCTGAAGGCTGAAGAGACCTGAAGGAATTAGTAGGCTGCCAGTGAACCAAACTCAGGGCACTGAGTCTTTTCTTGGAAGGGGGTCTGATTGGTGCGTCTCTGTGTCTGCCATAAAAAGAAGTGAGTTTTGTTGGTCAAAAAGAGGGGAAGTTGCTGTAACACATGTGCTGACCGGTTGAGATATTCACACTGTGGGCAAGGAATGTGGCCTGTACTCCAGTTCTGCAAGGATCCGCCCATCATCCGCTGCAACCACCCTGAAGGGAATTCAAGATAGAGAAAAACAGGACACTGGCCCTAGACAGGATGCACATCAAAAGAATAATTTCAATAGGCCTAGACTCGTGCATCATTCTATAGCAAAGCACTAAAGCTTTTAACTTAGAATGTCTGGGGTTTTGTGTGTATCATTAGCTTTTGATGTTTGACCACATGGGTTTTTTGTTTGGTTTGTTTGTTTTTTAGCAAAAACTCCTGTGTATCCTGGCTCCTCCCTTACCTCTTCAGCGTAGTTCTGTAGAGCCACCGAGAGGCTGTCTGCCAGGATATAGTTCTCAGTAAGGTCCCCAAATAAAACTTAACACCCAACTTTTAAGTCATGTATTTTCCTTCAGCTGACAAGACCCAGGGTAGATTATGAGAAGAGAACCGGCAATGGAGGGTGCCTCAGTTCTCCCAACAGTCCTGATGCTCTAACTCTGCCAGAGGGCACGATGTGACTCTGGGCACAGTGTTGAAACGACTGCCCTGAGGCACAGGGAAGTCAACGAAAGTGGATGGACACGGCAGTGGGAGGAGAGAGGCCAGCTGGAGCTTGGCAGCGGTGTGACCCCTGAGATGTGAAGGCAGGAACAGAAATCCCAGAGTCTCATGGCTGTCGAATGAGAGGACAGACTTGGGACAACCACAGATGCAGGAAAACGCAGGGAGAAATATCAGAGGGGAGAGAGACTGGGAGTCAGGGACAGATTCTGTGGATAAACTGCCCAGATCTCCATGCAAGGAGTCCAGTTGAGGCTAATAGAGCCAAACAGAAATTTCACGCCCCCTACTACGGGAAGACACCTCTCAATATGAGTCTGTCCATGCCGATCACCTTATCAGCAGAAGAGGAAACTTCATGTTTAGGAGCCCGAAAAGTTCTGGGGATGCTGAGCTTGGAAAAGGGCAGGGAGGGGAGATGGTTAGTGACCACCACTCCTTCAAGGTCACTGTGTGTGATGGGAGCAGACATGCCATGGGATCTCAAGGGTGAGATGGGCTCTCGGAGTTGATGTAACAGGCAGATAGTTTCCAGTTTCAGTTAAAGAAACATTTGCTAAGAAGTAGCTCAGTTGGTAAAGAATCTGCCTCCAGTGCAGGATACCCAGGTTCGATCCCTGGGTTGGGAATATCCCCTGGAGAAGGAAATGGCAACTCACTCCAGTATCCTTGCCTGGAAAATCTCATGGACAAAGGGGCCTGGAAGGCTGCAGTCCATGGGGTCGCAAAGAGTCGGGCACGACTAAGCGACTTAACACTCAGAGGTCCAGTGACATGGTAGGGAGAGTGTTGTGGGCAGCATAGTGATGGAGGAAATTCAGACAGACATTCTGGAGAGGCTCTGAGATCAGATGGCCCTAGATTTGAATCCCATTCAGATTTAAATGTTGTTTTTACTATTTTGTGACCCTCATGGACTGTAGCCCACCGGGTTCCTCTGTCCATGGGATTTCCCAGGCACGAATACCGGAGGGAATAGCCATTTCCATCTCCAGGGGATCTTCCTGACCCATGGATTGAACCTGTGTCTCCTGCATTAGCAGGCAGATTCTTTACCACTGAGCCACCAGGTAAGCCCATAGATACACATACCTCATTCTTAAAAAAGCTGCCCTTTTTTGGGAATTGGATTTGCTTGGGCCTGGGACACACACGACACGGTCGGTAAGAAATGAGACTGAACAGGGCAGCAGCACATTTGCAGAAGCAGGGCAGCTGGCTCCAAGCTTCCACTCATTCCTGGATGGGATTGGTGAGGCCAGACCCTGGGTGCCTGCCCTGAGAGGGGACCCACATCTCCCACCTGATAGCCAGTCTACCTGCTTCACTGGCCCCTGGAGCTGCGCATCCAAGGCACCACCTCTCCTGATTAAATGAAGAGTGGAGGTTCCTCACGTTCTCCCTCCTGTGCACAAATTCAGAAAGGGCAAACTAACCGGAAAATTAAGGTGACTGGTGATGCTTGCAGGACAGCGGAGATGAAATGGATCTGACTGCACAGACAGGGAAGAGAAAATGAGCTCTGAGGCCTCCTCACCCCACTTTGATCATTGAAGAGGCTGTGAGGGTCACAGACAAGGAGCCCTTCTGTAATCAAACACCATTTTTAACTGATGGAGCCCTTTTAATTGAGCCACACTGAAATCTGCCAGGCTTACTGGAATCAAGGGAGTGAGAAGTGATTGTGGGAACTTGGGGAGGAAGCAGGTCATATTGTTATCACTGGAGGCTGAACAAAGCCATCCTGAGCTCTACTCTGTGATGATCACCACAGTTAATTAACATAGCTCCTTGAACTACTGTGTCCCAGGGAGAGGGAGAGGCCAGCAGGAGGAACAGACTGGCAGTTAATAACTTACTTCTCCCCCAGCTCCCACTCTAGCCCTAGGACTGAGGTCTCCCAGCCCCCAGGAACCCCAGGTTGCTCTCCCCTGTTTTGGATTCCCTGCCCCTAGGTCCGTCCATCCCTCTTCCTTATCCTGGGGCTAGAGGGTGGTGTCAGCTCGAGCAGGTGGGTGGATCCAGGAGGTGGAGCCACCCCTGGGAACTTCTGTGCCAAGAAAAGTCACCAGCAAACTGCCCTCTCACTGGCATTTGTCCTGAGTACCTACCATGGGTTGAGCACTCAGGAGACCAAAAGGGGACGTGCACTTTAGCTGAGTCCTGGTGGTCATAGGAGAAACAGACGCTGGAGGTGACCTGGCTGAGAGGGGAGCTCCCGGATAGCGACCGCCGGGAGGAGAATGAAGGAGCTGGACTCGGTTGGCTAAAAAATACAGTCACAACCTGCAAGTAGGCAGTTTATTTATCTGGTGGGAATGCTTAGGACTTTGAGCCAAGGAGACAGTAGCTCGGAGTTTTCTCAGTAGCTCTCAGAAAACTGCTCCGAGGAGGCAGGAGGGGAAGTCAGGCTTTATACAAGTCTGCAACAAAGGTAGCCAACAGTCTGAACATCAAAAGTTAGGCGTGAAGTTAAGGAATTTAGCATTCGTTGCAATGGAAGATGCAAGCCTCTGGGCTCACTGAGTTCATTCTTTTCATCTGCACCTCAGCTTTCTGGGGCCAAATCCTCTTTCCTTGTTCATTTTGTTTCTGGCATTCCCCCAGCTCCTCAGTGGGGTGGCAGCATCTGGCAGTTTTGGGAGCCCTCATTCACATTTGGAGGCCAGGAATCGCTGATGGCTGTGACATTTCTTGTTGATTAATTTGGCAGAAGATATTTTCACTTTACAACTCCCAGGCCTGGGGTAGGACTAGGACCCAAGGAGGAGAAGTGGCAGCCATGAGACAGCCGGGGACAGATTCCAGAAGTGGAAAAGGCAAGCACAGACATGTGGAGCAGGAGAAATACTTGGTGTGCTTCAGGTGCAAAAGACAGGGTGAGAGTGGACCAGGTCCTGATTCCCACAAGGCCTTGTGGGCAGGATAAGCAGTCTGACTTTTTATTCTAAGTGAAATGTTTGAAAATAGCCACAAAACAGTCCATCAATGGGCTTGGCTCACTCTGTGCATGCATTCATTTTGCAGTCCATTCATTCGCACGCTCGCGCACTCATAACACGCCTATTAGGCATGCATTCTGAGGTTTGTTTATCGCATTCCCTTCCCTATTGACTTTCAGCAATCACTTTCCAAAGGGTTGCTGGGGGCTTCCAGGTCAAAATAACGCTGTGGCAGGGAGTGAGCACTAGAGGGCGCACACAGCACGCGCATGCCGCCATTCGCGCCGTGGCTCCGCGGGCGGCGCCGGGGAGAACAATCCCGGAGCATTCCGGTCTGTTCGGCAATTATCCATCCTGGTTCTTCCACTCCTCGCTGCACAGGGGGCAACTGAGGCCCGCGGAATGGGCGTGGCTTGTGCAGGGTTACTAGGCGAAGGAAGAGCTGAGCAGGCAGGAGAGGTGGGGACTTTTGCGCAGAGCCGGATAGCCTCAGGGTGAGGGTCTAGGGTGCCTGGAGGCCACCGGAGTAAGCGTGGCCAGGCTCGTTCCTGATGCCCGGCGGCACAGAGCCCATGGGTGGCTGTTCCAGCTGGGGTGCACCCCTCTGGAAGGAAGGGAATGGGGGAAGCCTTGGCGGCCTGGGCCAGTCACGCAGACCGTGGAGCTGGCGGTGCGGGAGGCGGACCTGGGTCCTGAGGGTTGGAGGGTCAATTACCATCCTGGTTCTTCCACTCCTCGCTGCACAGGGGGCAACTGAGGCCCGCGGAATGGGCGTGGCTTGTGCAGGGTTACTAGGCGAAGGAAGAGCTGAGCAGGCAGGAGAGGTGGGGACTTTTGCGCAGAGCCGGATAGCCTCAGGGTGAGGGTCTAGGGTGCCTGGAGGCCACCGGAGTAAGCGTGGCCAGGCTCGTTCCTGATGCCCGGCGGCACAGAGCCCATGGGTGGCTGTTCCAGCTGGGGTGCACCCCTCTGGAAGGAAGGGAATGGGGGAAGCCTTGGCGGCCTGGGCCAGTCACGCAGACCGTGGAGCTGGCGGTGCGGGAGGCGGACCTGGGTCCTGAGGGTTGGAGGGCTTGCGCCGCCCGCATCCCGGGCCCTCACCTCCCACCCCGCGTGGCCCCAGGCGCACTGCGCTTCCTCTCTGGTCCACAGTGCTATCCCGTTTGAACAAACGGTGAGAACCAGAGAGGTCGGGTGATTTGCTCAAGGCTGCACAGCGAGAAAGCAGCTGAAGGCTGCACCTTCTCAGCCCAGCAGCCAGAACTCCGCTCCCGAGCGGAGGAGATGCGGCTGGAGTCAGATCCTGGGCTGGGCTCCGAGGAACAGTGACCTGGAACGGTGACAACCGGCCAGCGTTTCCCGCAGGCCGGCCCCTCCTGGGAATCCCTAGGTCCCTAGAGGTGGGGCCAGGAGAGTGGAGAGCGGCTGCCTGCTCTGGGAAGGTCTGAGGCGGGCGCGGGTGAGGGCCTAGGAAGGGCTGGGCTGCAGGGCTGGGGAGGCGCTGTGCCTGGTTTTTGTCCGCATACCCCTCTGTGACATGGGTCTGGACATGCGCCCTTTCGACTCCTGTAGGTTCTTCCGAAGTCCCTGGAAACTGCAGGTCACCAGATTCGGAATTAAAAACATCAGACGGCTGGTCCTTTCCCCCTGTAAACTCCAGCGCCGGGTATGGATGGAACTGGGCCATGTGGCCCTGGAGTGGGTTCTCCTTGTGCTTCAGGGATGCTGTTGAATCCGATGGGCTCTGGACCCAGTTTATCGTCTACCCCTATCCCGCCCAATCTGAGCCTCATCTTTTTTTTGTCAAACTCTACGCCTCCAGCCCCATGGCGTCCACCTGGTCCCCAGGGTTGGCTTCTCTACCAGAATGAATTCTGCCGTGCTCCAGCACTCACCACTCACTTGCCCACTTCTGAGCCCTTGCTTACTCCTCCTGGAAACATCCCTCCCCTCCTGCCTGGGCTGTTGACTTCCTCCCCTCCAGTGGAGATGGGGCGCGGAGTCAGAACTTTGAGGTCCTCTCCTATCACCCACTGCCCTCCTGTTGCCCCAGTCACCATTGCCCAGTCACTGCTGTTTGCTGACACCTGAGCCTTGCATCTGTGTTGGGATCTGCTTGCCACCTCCTCAGTGTGTCATCTTTCACCCGATGATCTGCCTGATACACTCATACACACTGGCCTCAGCTTTCTTGGCCTCCTTGTCTCTGGGGACCATCGCTGGGAGTCTAGGTCGACGGTCCATGCCTGCATCCCTTTGGATCCTGGATATTATTGAGACTCTCCAACCCTTCCCTCAGCTCTCTGCCCCTCAGCCACTTTGTGACCTCAGCTTCCTCCTGCTCCACACCCACCCAGGCAGCACCCCTTTCTGTCTCCCAACCCAACTTAGAGTTCTCCGTGATGCATCCTTTCAGTGTTGCTTCCCTATCCCCATGGGCACTCTCATCTCTGCTTTCCTCCAGCAAGTCTGGAAAAGCCCCATTCCTGGGGCAAGCCTACCTCCCCTCTGCCTTCTGCCAACCTGCTCCTGCACAACTGGGCACTGTGTCATAGGCGGCAGTGAATTCATCATCCCTGACTGCAGATGAGATTCCCCCTCTTCTCCTTGTTGCCACCTGAAACTTGAGTATGATGTCTGGAGCTCCTGCAGCCATCTTGGACCATTTGGCTACTAGAGAAGTTAAGACCCTATACTAAGGAGAGTGGAGCAGAAAGGTAGGGGGCCTAGTCGCTATGAAGCTTTGGACAATGCACCCATAGACTTCACTTATGGGACAGGGGACAAATCCTCTGTCTTGTTAAAGCCACTGTTGTCAGATGGTTTCACACTCAGCTGAGAGTGTGATCTGGGGCAGTGAGGGCATCCCTGGACCTGTGGCTGTGGGAGGCATGGTCAGGAGGTGTTTGCAGGACAGCTGGTGGGGCTGGGGTGGAGGAGTGAGGGGCAGACCTCAGTGGTCTGAGCAGGGGTAGGAACGGCCTGAGAGAGCTGAGCCCAGAGTTTGACAGGAAGATAAGCTTGTGACAGGAAGAGAAGCTTGTGATAGGAAGCAGGGGTGCCCCTCCTCACCCACAGGGACCACAGCAGACGCTGGGGTCAGGGCAAAGGCAGTGGCTTCTGTGCAGGCAGGTTTGGAAAGTTGCTTCACCGTGGGGCCGGGGGCAGGGCACTTTGTGCTCAGCTGTGTCAGGGCAACTGCTCAGAAGCTGGTTCTGTTTCTTCTTGTTCCTTCTCCCAGTCCTGGACCCAAAGATGGAGGATCGGTCAAGTGACCCTCACCTTGTCACTTAGGTGAATTGTATCTCAGTCCCCTTTTGCACCTTAGGAGATGCTGTGAGGATGGAGCAAGATAATGCCCATGGAACATCCATCACCTTACTGTGTCTGGCACCTTCCCCATCCCTCACATGACCTTCAGAGAGAGTGTCTTATGTGAAAGGTTGCATGAAGGACAGTGGCGTCTATAATGCTCATAGGCTTTGGGGACGTGCTGACCTGCCTCATGGTCCTACCTCTTCTACTCACTCTCCCGGGGACCTTGACCAATTTCTTTCACTCTCTGGTGTCGTTCCTTCATCTGTGAAAGTGAAAGTCACTCAGTTGTGTCCAACCCTGCAATCCCATGGACTAATACAGTCCTTGGAATTCTCCAGGCCAGAACATTGGAGTAGGTAGCCTTTCCCTTCTCCAGGGGATCTTTCCAACCCAGGGATTGAAGCCTGGTCTCCTGCATTGCAGGCAGATTCTTTACCAGCTGAGCCACAAGGGAAGCCCAAGAATACTAGAGTGGGTAGCCTATCCCTTTTCCAGCAGATCTTCCCTACCCAGGAATTGAACCAGGGTTTCCTGTGCTGCAGGCAGATTCTTTCCCAACTGAGCAACCAGGGAAGCCCCTGTCTGTAATACAGGGCTAACAACTCAGAATATCTGTGCAGAGATTCAGTGAGCATCCTTTCCTGTGAACATCTCTCTTCTTAGTTGGCAGGGGACATTGGGGGGAGGCAAAGAAATAAAGGACAACAGTGGAAAGACTAGAGATCTCTTCAAGAAAATTAGAGATACCATTAGGGAACATTTCATGCAAAGACAGGCACAATAAAGGACAGAAATAGTATGGAACCAACAAGCAAAAGATATTAAGAAGAGGTGGCAAGAATAAATAGAAGAACTATACAAAAAATATCTTCATGACCCAGATAACCACAATGGTGTGATCACTCACCTAGAGCCAGATTTCCTGAAATGCAAAGTCAGGTGGACTTTGGACTTAGGAAGCATTACTATGAACAAGGCTAGTGGAGGTGATGGAATTCCAGTTGAGCTATTTCAAATCCTAAAAGATGATGCTATAAACATGTTACACTCAATATGCCAGAAAATTTGGAAAACTCAGCAGTGGCCACAGGACTGGAAAAGGTCAGTTTTCATTCCAATCCCAAAGAAAGGCAATGCCAAAGAATGCTCAAACTACTGCACCATTGTATTCATCTCACACGCTAGTAGAGTAATGCTCAAAATTCTCCAAGCCAGGCTTCAGCAGTATGTGAACCATGAACTTCCAGATGTTCAAGCTGGATTTAGAAAAGGCAGAGGAATCAGAGATCACATTGCGAACATCCAATGGATCATGGAAAAAGCAAGAGAGTTCTATAAAAACATCCACTTCTGCTTTATTGACTATACCAAAGCCTTTGACTGTATAGATCAAAACAAACTGTTAAAAATTCTTCGAGAGATGGAAATACCAGACCACTTGACCTGCCTCCTGAAAAATCTGTATGCAGGTCAGTAAGGAACTGTTAGAACTGGACATGGAACAACAGACTAGTTCCAAATAGGAAAAGGAGTACATCAAGGCTGTATATTGCCACCCTGTTTATTTAACTTATATGCAGAGTACATCATGAGAAATGCTGGACTGAATGAAGCACAAGCTGAAATCAAGGTTGCCAGGAGAAATATCAATCAACTCAGATATGCAGATGATACCACCCTTATGGCAGAAAGTGAAGAAGAACTAAAGAGCCTCTTGATGAAAATGAAAGAGGAGAGTGAAAAAGTCAGCTTAGAACTGAACATTCAGAAAATTAAGATCATGACATCTAGTCCTATCACTTCATGGCAAAAAGATGGAGAAACAATGGAAACAGTGAGAAACTTTATTTTGGGGGCCTCCAAAATGACTGCAGATGGTGACTGCAGCCATGAAATTAAAAGACGCTTGCTCCTTGAAATAAAAGCTATGACACACCAAGACAGCATGTTAAAAAGCAGAGAGACCTTTGCCAACAAAGGTCCATCTAGTCAAAGCTACAGTTTTTCCAGTAGTCGTGTAAAGATGTGAGAGTGTATGGAAAGCTGAGCACTGAGGAGCACTGTGGTGTTGGAGGAGACTCTTGAGAATCTCTTAGACTGCAAGGAGATCCAACCAGTCCATCCTAAAGGAAATCAGTCCGAATATTTGCTGGAAGGACTGATGCTGAAGCTGAAACTCCAATAGTTTGGCCACCTGATGTGAAGAACTGACTCATTGGAAAAGACCCTGATGCTGGGAAAGATTGAAGGCGGGAGGAGAAGGGGACCACAGAGGATGAGATGGTTGGATGGCATCACCGACTCAGTGGACATAAGTTTGAGTAAGCTCCAAAAGGTGTTGGTGATGGACAGGGAAGCCTGGCGTGCTGCAGTCCATGGGGTTGCAAAGTGTCAGACATTGAGCAACTGAACTGAGACCTGACACACCGGCTGTTCAACCACCAGCCTCCCCTCCTGCCAGACACCACGTAAACCCACCGGTATCTGCTTGTAAACAGGCTGATGGCCCAAGCTCTGAAATGGCTGTTGAGGAATTTTTCAAGGGAATTCTGTTTAATTCATCTTTGGAATTAGGAGTCCTCAATATAGAGAGTAAGAACTGTTCCAAAAATAATCATGTGTCAGACATTGAGCAACTGAACTGAGACCTGACACACCGGCTGTTCAACCACCAGCCTCCCCTCCTGCCAGACACCACGTAAACCCACCGGTATCTGCTTGTAAACAGGCTGATGGCCCAAGCTCTGAAATGGCTGTTGAGGAATTTTTCAAGGGAATTCTGTTTAATTCATCTTTGGAATTAGGAGTCCTCAATATAGAGAGTAAGAACTGTTCCAAAAATAATCATGCTTTTTGTGGATGCCCCACGCTTGGAGAGTCTGTAGAATAAAGATACAAAGAATGGGCTTGGGCCACCTGGGTATGCTGATGGTTAGGGTTAGGGTTATGGAAAGCCTGGGGGCATGAAGTGAATAGAGCTGGCCATCGAGAGGGTCAGTGTGAGCATGTCCCCAACCTCGAGATACCAAAATCATGAAGAAGAAACTGGCTGCCCTTTATGACCTCTTCCACCTAAAACAGAAGGGCTGGGGGAGATAAGATGCCTGGGAGGCCCTGTTTCCATCAGCTGAGGCACCAGGGTGGTAATGTCCTGCTTCTTCGCTTGACCCTTGCTGGCCCTGTGAGCAGGACATGGTCAGATGGAGGTTGTGGCTTTAGCAAGCATGGCTCCCTTTGGAAACAGATTCCCAGCTGGGCTAGGTCTGAGCCCACATCTGATGGTGAGTCTGTGCTTTGTCCCTGAATGCCACCTGTGCTGCTGCCCTTGGGAGAGGGCATGGGGCCTCCAGGACCACCACCCCATGGGCATCTGCAGGACTGCTGGCCCCTGGGCAGGGCACTTCCCTTCCAGGAAAGAGCCCCCACTACCCCAGAACCAATTCCACCCTTGTTTAGAAGGGAAAGCATCTTCCCTTTTGGCTCAGATGTAAACATCCCACCTGCAATGCAGGAGATGCAGGTTTCATTCCTGGGTTAGGAAGATCTCCTGGAGAAGGGAATGGCAACCCACTCTGGTATTCTTGCCTGGAGAATCCTGGACAGAGGAGCCATGGACAGAGGAGCCTGGTGGGCTACAGTCTATGGGGTTGTAAAGATTCGGACACGACTGAGCGACTATCAGTTTAGAAGGGGAAGGTGCACATTGCTGGAACCCAGTTGAGAGGCATGGGGAACGAGTCATACAGGTGCAGCAACAGCTGTGAAGGGAAATGTTTTCACTTAATTTGCCACAGAGTAGTCATCCTCTGTGCTAAGGTGATGCCAGGAGAGGTGGTGACGTTGCATGGTGACTGTGGAGTGGCTGGCCCACTGTCTCCTAAAGCAGGGCTGGTTGACTCAGATGTGATTTTGGTCTCCAGAGTCCATCATGCCCCATCTGTGTGTAAGCTGCTGGATCTGAGTGTCTGCTTCCAGGGGCTATTTGCTGCCTGGCTGCCCAGGGCTCCTTAGGGAATCCATGACAACCTCAGACTGGAGCAGGATCCCAGGTGCCTAGGGCAGTTCTGGGTACTCAGTGCCTCGACTCTTTCCTAAGGCTGTTGCATCAGGGACTGGGAGGATCCACACCAGCCAGGACAGTGAGACCTTGCAGGTTCTGCAGCCGCGGAAGCATGCAGGCAGCTGCATGGGAAGAGTTTTCCAGAAACCGAAACCCCTTTCTTTGAGCACAGAGGCACGTCTCTGCCTGTGTGTTTCTGCCTGCCTGTGGCTGTCTGCCCACATTGATGCTGAATGGAAGTGGGTGGTGATATTTTGACATGGTAACAAATGTAGCTTTCATTCTTGGTAATCTTTCTTTTAGAATTTAGAACACTCTCCTCCCATCCCAGCTCTTGACATTGAAGAGGGTTGGACCCACTTACCTACTGTGGAAAAAGAAGCAACAATGAACAAATGAAAAAGATACTTGGCTGCAGGCTCCTGGGGTGAAGGGGCAGCAGCCATGTCCGATAAATGTGGCACTGCAGAGTTAAGAAGATCTTGGTTTTCTTCCTGAGCATGGGCCGGTGGAGGGGGCTTAAGTAAATGAGTGAAGGTTGCTCAGTCA